>JABVXW010000281.1:0-71539 GCA_013365375.1 Litomosoides brasiliensis | reverse complement strand
TAATAATAATAATAATAATAATAATAATAATAATAATAATAATAATAATAATAATAATAATAATAATAATAATAATAATAATAATAATAATAATAATGATACTGAGTAATAATAATAATAATGATAATAATAATAAATAATGAGAATAATTACAATGATAATAATAATAGTAATAGTAATGTAATAATATCAAAGAATGGATTGGATGATTTGATTTATTGAGGAATATGAATATTGTCGAGAAAAATTCATATCTACGATTTTGAAATTAATATGAATTGCTATCATTGCATGGAAGACATTTTGCCACATTGAATGAGTAAATGTATTGCTGCTTGTAGAATATTTTAATTGATTAAAAAAAACAGTTTAACTGATTAAAACAAATTGAAAAATGAAAAAAAATTATTCATTCTACAGTTTACTTCAAAGATAAGTTTTTTAGCACCAAAAAATTGAAGTTTTTTTTTTTAAAGGAAACTCAAAATTTCCTTTTTTTTGAAATTTAAATTTGAAAAATTATTAGCAAATAATTTTTCAGGAAAGAGAATTAACTGAAAGAGAAATTGTGTTCAATGATAGTCTACGAACAACTCCACCAATCAGTCCATCAACATCGCAGGGTTTGTTACAGCAAGATAACAATGGATATTCACGATGGCTCAGTTGTTGCAATTCTTGTCTTAGTGAGTTTCCATTCAAATTATATTTAATAGATTTTAATTCACTAAATACTGATGCGTAAGCATCAAAGTGTCACAAGTATTTCATTTATTAACTTCAAAATGTCGGCAATCAGAAAAAAGAAGCGAGAACTTGAATTTAAAGATTTAAAGAAGTAAGTAATACTGAATAAATTAATTAAAGTTCCATCCTTATTCCTCAGAAGAATATCAACTTTTGTTTTCTTTTGCAAAATTATTGATTGTATATGCCATACATAGGAAATTCGCGTGATACTAACTCCATCAATGAATCAGCAATGACAAGCAGGAAACGACCGTCGTATGAGCCTAGCAATAGTGACCACGAATGGCGACCTACGGATGGTCAGCAGGAGCAACAGCATCAAATGGATCAACGAAAACCGGAAAATTCTCCTGAAGCAGACCGTCTTTTTAGTACATCAACATTTTGAAAAAAACTATGCGAAGCATCTTAGCATCATCATGATTATCACCAATTGAAAGATTGCTGTACAAATGTGCAAAAGAAATGTTTTGTCACAAATGGATGGACGCATTCGATGGATCGGCGGTATACGTAGGACCGAGAATCAATCTGAACTAAAATTTACTACCTTATTTGATTGTTCTTGACGAGCAAAACAACCCTTCATCATTTGTGAACTGAAAAGTCTCTTTTTATTGATGAAAATAATTGACAAACACGCCTCATACAATTACTTTTGATTTAAATGTGAAATATTTATAGTACCACCGTGACAGCTGTCCATCTCAGTGAAAACAAATTTGTCATCGGACAACTTTAACAGTGACTTGTTAGGAAACCGTGAATTTACTAATCTTTCAGATACATTCTCACTGCTCTTCATACAATTTAATTCATTGTTCTAGCAACTTTTATTTACACGAACACATACACTTCTGCATCTTAAATCAGTACATGAGTGTCTGCACCCTAATGCAAAGTAGTACAACTATCCATTTGTAAGAGTTTTAGTATCATTTTTTCTCCTGATATTGTTAAGACTCCTTTACTAATTTTATGCAAGTGATAGTGTTAAAACAAACACTAACGCAGAAGTTGCAACAATTATTACATAGTGAACAGACAGATCAATACAGTTCAAAATATTCTGTATAAATACGAAAACACAATTATTAACCATTAATACATAATTAAGGGAATGAGCAAAAGGATTTAGTTGACTGATGAAAAGAAGGTTGAAAATAATGTACAATAAAAAGGAAAAGGTGCTAATATCATGAAACTACCGGAATAAATCTGTATGCTAAGGCAAGTGATAGTATTTAAAGATAGACTAGCTAATTTTACTTGAGACAACAATACGTATACGCAATGAAATAACTGACACATTTCTCACATCAATGAAGTGCCTAATAACTGTGCAAATGTAAAGAAAATATGCCAATGATTCTTCAATGCTTAACTGAACTTTAACTATAATGATCAAGTTCATAATGTCCGGCCTAAACAAATAATGAATGTGTCCTGGTTTATGAGCAGCACAAATAAGAAATGTTGGTCTGTAAACAGTATACATAATAACTAAAGCATAATGTTTACCATCTTGAGTTTTCAAACCATGAAAGCGAATAAGTGAATGAAGACAGTCGTTTTCTTCGTGGTCAACAGTATTTCGTAAACTATTACTGAGTAAACAATAGTTATCCCAGAACAATACAATCATCAAATATGTACAAAATGATCATGTATTCGAAGCAAAGGAATCATGGGAACACACGTGTTAAGGAAAGAAAGAAAATCATGAAATTAAAATCCCTTTCTTTTCTCCACTTCTTATAATACATATAACGGATAAAACCAAAAGGAAGGTGATAACAGAATACAATTAAAGAAAAGACACTGTAGGAATGATAAACAACTAATCACAAGATGATGAATTGCATCCTGAAGTGTTCAACACACTTCATGTCTAAATTGTTTCGCTTAGCAGCAACTAGCAGTAATCGAACTAACACATATGTACAAAAGAAATTAAAATGACTTTACGCTATCATAAAGATTGTTTTTCCTTTGAGCAGTAGCTCCTGATTAACCCCTTTCATCGCTATAAGCACAACATAAATCACTGCTATGAGCTAAGTATAAACAATGCTTAGAAAATTACCGCTTCCAATCCATCTAGCAAACAAGATAATATTAGGAACAGAATCAATAACCATGTTCCCGGTGTCAAGTAAAATTATTCTGCAAAGACAAAGAACCACAGAGAAATCAATTTATTATAAATTTGAACCCCTTGTTTCAAAAACATATGTTCTTCAGCTGATCGAGAAAAAGAAAAATTGATGGGGAATATTGGATCACGGTTATACTTTCAGCAGCGCTTTTCAGTAATCAGATATCCTCTACGACCCAAAATAGCTGTCAAATAATCGATTTTTTTGCGCTCTTCTTTTGTAATATCATAGTCACCAGACTGCAACGAATCATCTTTTTATAAGTCATAATAAAAAGATTAAAAATTGCAATAATTTAACTACATTCGTTCCTGTCATTAAAGCACCCGTAGCCAGCGCAAATAGCGTAATTTAGGGGGATTTTACACTGTGATCGATGAATTGTTGGATCCGTGAGCTATAAGCTCATAAGAAAACTGATTTTTCTAATTTCCAGAACTATTCGACACTATATTGAGACAAAATGTTTGTTGTCGCCTTGAATTAAAACATTTTCTCATCAAGAATCAAGAATCTAATAGTTTTACCAAATAAAATGTATTATCAGTCTCTTCGTCAAGTATATCTCTCGGCTCGTTATGGACCAATTTACAACGTAAGCTTCGTTTGTCAAGTATAAGCGAAGCAAAGAATATATCATGCGATCGATCGCCCACCAGTAAAAATTGTGCTATTCCTCCATCGAAAGCCTTCAATATACACTAAGAAATTATTCGACACTATTCGACACCTTTTAAAAAAACCTTGCGTTTCCTTTCACGACTCATGTGAATATAAGTCCTCGAATTGCTAAATCTTAAAAAAAAAATGTTAATTACTGCTGAAAGGTTGATTTCTGAAAGGCAGCACAATACTTACAGTAACTTCACCTCCATAGTCCCACGTAGAGTTCCAGTTTCTAACCAGACGAAGCACTTGCTTGACTCTAATTTCTGGACGAGTCGGTTTCATAAGTCTAGTAGAAACATCTTTCTGATTCGCACCAACGGGACGATACATCTGCAGTATTTTGCAATAAACATTTATCCACAACTGACAAAAAGGAAGAAAGTCGCCCCCCAAAAAGCAAACGGTGAAAGTACCGTTAATGTGGTTAGATAGCCAGCTGGCGACAAATAGTGAGTGATGTGTTTCCTTCCAGCAGTTTAGCGAACACTGTTTGTCTCTGTAAAAACACAACCTTTATATAACATTTTAAAAAATCAATGCTCATAACATTTGAATATTCAATTATTCATTTCATTTGACAACAAATAAACGGTCTTAAATTTATGTCTAACACATAATGCAGAGATTTGAGAACATCTTATGCACACTCATGTACTTTTTATTGCTGTAATTTGGCAAATTCCTTGCATCTTCAGTTTCCTAATGGTAATAACGTATCTTTCACATCAATGCACAAAAGATTCAATCAATTTGGGATCGAAAATAGAGAATTAGCTCCTTGTCAATCTTTTAGCTGTCAATATATCGATTCGTAAAATGGAATAATTGTAAGCATTACGTAAAATTAAGTACGAAATACCACAATGAAAATTGCCAGGAAAAGAAAAGTTATAAATTTAATAAATACAATTCAAACTAAACGAACATAAATGACACACTTCAACTTTCATCAACACATCATATTTCATCATCGTCATCTAACGTAACCGGGCGAAACTTTAACTACAGTGAAAATTACTGTATGCAACTGTAAGAGTGCAATGGGACGGTCGGAGTAAGGAAGTTTCTCGGTGTTTTGTGATATTGCAGTGTTATGGTTCCAATTATGGAAATTTTCTCAAATATATTTCATTTATTATCTAATACTTTAACTGTGGAAATTTTCTCAAATATATTTCATAAATTTATTCAAATTCTAAAACATATATGTATGACTCTTGCAGTTTGATACTCTTTTAGTTTTACTTTACTGATTGTAATTTCCCGTGTTGTGTGTTTATCGTTTGCACGATAAGTAAATGTTATGCCTACTATCTACCTGCACTATCCCGCAGATAATTCTATCATCGAGTATGAAGCTTATGAGCCCCTTTTTTTGTTCCTTTAAAATATTGAAGTAAATCCAGAAATAAATTACTGAACATAGACCGGAAATAGTTAACTATTGCACACATTCTCAATGATGAACCACTTCTAGGATGAAAATGCACGAAAGCGTACATTTCTTCCGGAAAAGTAAACTCGCATAAACTACGCAAAATGTGGATTAGTAATAAGTAATAAGTCATTACAATTTCACATAGTAATAAGTGAAATAATTCAAATGTTGAAAAATTTTCCAAATTTCATTGAATTAATTTTACATTATTAAGAAGCTATATTTGCAATAAATTGCGTATCTGACAAAAATATTAGTTACCGAATTAATCAATTGATTTACGTGTAAAATTAATTTTAACTGTAAAATTTCTCAAACTCTGATTACTACTATAAAATAAACAACAAATATGCTATTCATGTTTTGTTGGATATACAATCCTACCTATTCGAAACAGGAACCGTTGAAAAATTATGGAATTGTAAAATTTTTAAAAATTCTCTAAAATTTTATTGCTAATAAGTTGACCAGGTGGAGCTTATGCCGTAATTATGATAATTTTGGGTTGTTTTCAATCAAAATAAATGATAGGGATTTTCTGATTTGCATGATGATTATGGGATGAATTTGAAGAGCAGGTGCTGTTGATGGTGACTGTTGTTTATGAGAGAGGACAGGATATACGCATACATCGGATTATGGCGGAAAATATCGGCAAGAAGCTCCGTGTGATACGTACGTTAATTGGAAAGTCAATTGTTAATTATTATGCAAATGTACAGTTGTTCTTTAACATTCATCCTTCTCATCGTTCCACTTCACCAACACTTTGCGGCCTTCTTTTGATTTAATTTAACCAAAAAAAAAAAATAAAAATAAAAAAATGAAAAAAAAGAGCAGAATATTTTCATTAAATCAATAACAATTGTTAAAATTGAAGTAAAAGAATGGGCAAATTCAATTAAATTTTTTCTTAATTACGCATATCTCTGTATCCTTCATGTATTTAATTTCTTTGTAAAGCTGCTGTGAATGTATGTTAATTATTACTTTACAAAATGTTATTTTTTTCAATTATGATGTAAATTATTATTATTTTATTTTTTTTCAATTATGACGTAAATTATTATTATTTTATTTTTTTTTCAATTATGACGTAAATTATTAAATTATTATTTTTTTTTCTCATTTTCTAACTTTTTACTATTTGGTAAATTGCACTATTCTGTTGAAAATGGTAAACTGTTTAAATTAATTTTTAAACTGAAAAATGATATTATGATAAATTAAAGTTGTTTACAGTAAGTTAAAAGTTATCCATCTTCTAATCTATAAAGTATGAAATACAACTATAATTTGTTTCCACAGCTGTGTTGTTGTTTGATTGACACTAAACGACCTTTAGTAGTTTTGTTTGAATATTTGATTTAGAAATTTAGCAAGAATTATTTTTAGCATTAAATTTATACTTTATTTAAGTGATTTTCTAAAATGATACCTAAATTTATATCAAAAAGAAAAAAAAAACAATAATAACAAAGAAATTTGTTCTAAAAATTATGTGAAATTTATTTTCATACCATACAAAGACGAAAAAAAAACATTCATTCATTCATTCATTTCCGTTTCAGATTTCAGGATTCTTTCTTTTTTTTG
Organism: Litomosoides brasiliensis; assembly: GCA_013365375.1. NCBI lineage: Eukaryota > Metazoa > Nematoda > Chromadorea > Rhabditida > Onchocercidae > Litomosoides > Litomosoides brasiliensis. The sequence continues at coordinate 64,927 of JABVXW010000281.1, read as the reverse complement.
TTGTTATTCTGTAACAATAACAATTAAAGGTTAATTTTTTTTGTTGTTGTTTATTGTCATAGTAGTGGTAATGAGAGAGAGAGAGAGAGAGAGAGGAGGAGGAGGAGGAGGAGGGGAGAGTTAAGATTAAAAGTGTGATTTGGTCTCAGGATGACCTCGAAGAGGTGTGAAGAAATGATGGATAATGTTGATGGATAGAGATGAATGTTGAAAAGCACAAAAATGAAATTGTCTTCACCGCAATGTGCCGTTTTTATTGGCCATTTAGTAGTAGTATTTATCGTTGGTTAGGATCACATCAGACACATAAATTTAGGAGAAACGTCTAAATAAGTGATCAAATTTGGTGAATGAAAGAAGTGAAATACGAGAGAAAGTTGATGAGATACGCGACCTCAAGGTCACTAGCTCATCATGATATAACCCCCCGGCAACTCCTCTTCATTTATTTTCAATCAGTTAGATGAATTGCAAAAAGTAAACCAATAATTGATTGATAAGTTTTATCGGAAAATATTTATCATGATCATTTAATAATAATAATAAAGAAAAATAATAAATCATGATCATTTAATAATAATAAAGATAATAATAATCATGATCATTTAATAATAATAAAGATAATAATAATCATGATTATTTAATAATAATAAAGAAAAATAATAAGTCATGATCATTTAATAATAATAAAGATAATAATCATGATCATTTAATAATAATAAAGATAATAATAATCATGATCATTTAGTAATAATAAAGAAAAATAATAAATCATGATCATTTAATAATAATAAAGATAATAATAATCATGATCATTTAATAATAATAAAGATAATAATAATCATGATCATTTAATAATAATAAAGAAAAATGCACTATAAGCATAATTATTTCAAATAAAAATTTCATATATTTTTGCAAACAAACAAAAAAAAATATTCTCATCAAATACATTTATTATTATCAATAAATTACTAATACATATTGCTAATGAAGTAATTTTGATCATTCCATGTTTACCGTATTAAATTTCAAAATTTTTATTGTTTCAGTAAACAAAATAAGGAAATAAATAAATAAATATATGGAAGATACCGCTGGTATGATGCAAATATTTGCATAATATATGAAAATTTTAGGCTTGTTGTTGAAATTTCTCTTCTTACCCATGGGAGGAAAAGATGAGGGAAGAGAGAGAGGGAGAGAGAGAGAGAGGGAGAAAAGAGGTTGATGATAGCTTTATTATTTTGAGAACATATTGATAAATGGAACGATGTCGACGTAATAGTGAACAGTAGACGACGATACACATATGATTGAATCATTTCGTAAATTATCCATCCTGAAAATGGTTATCCCAAATATTTGAAAGAGGAAAAGCGATTAATGATAGGGTCAACTTACTACTAATTAAGCTCAATCTAATTTCAACCTTCTTATTCTTCCTTTTATTGTTACTGAAATATATATAAATATATATATATATATATATATATATATATATATATATATATATATATATATATGCTTCAATGCATTCCTTTCTCCCTCCATCCATCCTTTCATTGTTCCTTACCCTTTTCCTCCCCCCCCCCCTACCCCGCCCCGTAAAATTTATTTTTGTATCAATTTCTCAATGCTAATTGATATCGTACAGGAGAAAGAAAGAGTGAGAAAAATAAAAATTTCAATCATAAACAATAAAATTTTCAGTTTTATACTAACTGTATTTTGAAATTAAGTTAAAAAAAAATTATTTGAATTTTATTATAAACGACTAGTAATAGGAAATTTGTATCATTTAATGAATTGATAGCTAGGGAATATTATTACCTTGAAAAAAAAGGCATGTTTAATTAGGTATTTTAACTGTTTTATTGTTATTTTTTGAAGTGAAAGAAAAAACTTTAGGTAAAACCCTCACTTCTGCTATTTTTCTTCTATTGAAATATTATTAAATTAATCAACTTCTTTTATCACCTTATTTAGACGATCGTAATGTTAGTAAATAGGGATGATTGCTGATAAAATGATTGATTTATCTCGATTTACAAATTTACAAATTTCAATTATTATAAGGGAATTTGATAAATAAGTCATCGGAGAGGAGAAGAGGAGAAGGCTAATTCAGCTAACCTGACCGTTCATTTAATACTATGATAACCAGGCTTTCACCATCTGTCTAAAATTATGTTAACAAGATTTGTGATTCATCCATTCATCATCCTTTCACCAATTAATTAGGCTTATGCTGTTTAGTTCCACATACTCTCTCATCATATTTTGCAAATTTTTCAATTTCATTATTGTTAAATATTTTTTAATTTAAAAAATAAAAACAAAAAAAGGAAGGAAAAAAAAGATGGAAATTACTAAAATATTGAACAAAAACTTTTCAGTTAAAATTTCAATTAAATTTAAAGAAAAATTAGTGAAAAATGAATGTGACAATTCTTTCTACAACGTTATTGTTGTTGCATTTACCAATAAAAACGATTAAAAAAGAAATTTAAATAAGAAAAAAAAAACGGTTGAGTAGAAGAGAATTTAGCCAAAGGCATTTAAACGATCATTGCAATAAAAGAACATCCGATTCCATTTTCAACAATTTATTACCTTTCCAACATTGATTTCTTTTAGACACACGTATACACACCTATTTTATTTCTTGCCAGGACTTATCACGAATACCTAATTACGGTTGGCAAACGATAATTGCCCTTCTCGTCAAATTGCTGACTGCAATTTCAGATATAAGTAAGCAAAAAAAAAAAAATTTTAATATGAGAAAAATAATGTGTAAATGAAGAAATTTCTCTAATCTTCTAACATTAACATATTATGCAATTGTTACGTCAATTCACGTAAGATATAATTAATAATGTGACTTTTATAAATAATAACTTTAAATTGATTTAAATTCTTTAAAAAGTTAACATTCAAGGATTATTATTTCATTTTATTAAATTCTGTTATATCTTATGTGATATCTTACGTGATATCTTATTCTGTTATATCTTACGTGATTAATTTAGATCATTTTTTGTTATTCGAGCAATTCTGAGCAAAACTTTGTATCAGTTTGTATTTTTCACTGGTATGGAGAAAGTGAGGAAGTGAGGATTGTTCATACTTTTTAATTGATATTATGTAATTATATTTTTAGGATGAATTATTTTGAAATCCAAAGGATTATCTATCCATATTTAGCTAAATTCAAAACTGTTTTATTCATTCAGAGTTGCTAACAGCCAAAAAAAAAATAAGTTTAAAACTTTTCGTACAACTTGTATGCTAATAAAAACGCAACATTTAATTTATCCCAAAACAATACTTTAATTAGAAATTTATTTTTTCACGTTCGTATCAAAAATTACACTTGCTACTGCTTACACCCTTTATTATATTTTCAGTGCTAACTTTTATTTTTTTGCAATTTTAAGTTTTATTTCAATTATTTACTAAACTGTTCTGTTTGATATCTGATCACAGTAGCATCGATGTAGTATAACTTATGCTATCAAACCTAATGATTAATTTGATTAGTTCTAATTATGAATGAATTAAATTTCATTTAATGAATTAATTTCATTTTTTTAAATTTCATTTAAATTTAATGCTAATTTCATTTACTGATATAACTCTTTTTGGATTAGTTTAATAATTCCGTTAAATGTATCCATCCATCCATCCATCCATTCGTTCTTGATGATTGCTATTGCAAAATCAGAATGAGATCATTGATATGTCGTCGTATCACTGTTATATCAATACTAATTAATTTAGGCTAAAAAAAATATTAAACAAAATTTTTGGCTAATAAAAATAAGCGCTAAATATTTTACATTCATATATTTCAATTAGAGCTTTAAAAAAAATTTTTTTTTTTCATTCATTCTTCCATTCCTTTATTCTCTTCCACCTCTTTATTTTTTTTTAAAAATTTTTTTGGAATTAAAAAAAAGAACAATGTCATCGAATAACACCTGTTGCATTGTTTTGAAGAAATTGAGAGGAATTTTTTTTTCAGAAAAAAAGAAAGAATATTAAAAAATTACTGGAATTTGTTCTCTTCAAAATTTCGAACTTTGTAGAATAAAAATTAACAATTTTATGATGTTAGCATTTGGAATGAATGCTAATTTAAAGGCGGAAGAAATTGAATTTCAAATTTGAAAATTTTCAAGCTCAATCAGATTCAATTGTTCCTTAATGTTGCTGCTCGTTTTTTTCTGCATTTTTTTTTAAAGTGCTTCTATCTTATTTTGCATTTTATTTCTCTTTTTTCAATTTTCAAAAGAAAAAAAGAAATGAAAAGTTTGAAGAATGTAAAAATTATATTAAAAAAATTTTTGCTTTTCCTTTTTTTTGCAAAAAAAAAAACGAAATTTTATGCCAATTATTTGATGTTCACTTTGAAATTGTTCACTTTTGAATTTCAATGAATGCAAAATTTTCAAATAATTTAGGTAGAATTACTGTATGAACCAATTTATATTTTTTAACGTAAAAGTTATACGTGATCTGATAAGTGAATGTTCTTTATGTTAGTAAGTTAATTTCTATGCACAAAAGCATTACGATTCCGAATCAATTCAAAACTTTAATTAATATTTTGATATGTAGTTTAGATAAAGAGTACGTAGTAGCTTTAGCCTTACATATAAATGAATGAAAATTAAATTCATTTCAAAATAAATAAAAGGAGAAAGAGGAAGAGGGAGGGGGTAGGGAATGAGGAAGATACGAGGAAGGTAAGAAGCAAAGTGTAAATGCGGGGGTAGAGGGGTAGGGTGAGGGGAAAAAGAGGAGTTAGTTTGATTTCGGATCCGTTGAAGAGCATGGTAGTTCGGCAACGCCCAATGCAATCGTAGTAGCCGGCCGGTATTTAGTAGTGGTGGTAGTTGTAGTAGCAGTAGTAATAATGCTGGTGGTTATTTGGTGATAGAGGTAGCAGCAGACTTCTTTTCGGGAATTAGTTAAGATATCGATGATAATATCAAAGGAAGAGATAAGAAAAAAGAGAAATTTTGGATAAGAGAGAGAGAGAGAGAGGGAGGGATAGAGAAAGGTAAGAAAGTTTAATTCAAGGTTTACGTTATTCGGTTCTATTAATTAACCTGATAAGCTTATTATTAGTAAGCAGCGGAACAGCTGAAAATGAAATAACAATCATATATTCATAAATATAATACATTCATTTCATAGGTAAGCTATACAATGCTAATATGCTGGTATCTATTCCAACCATTAATTATTTCATCTGCAATATTATCCTAATATATACTTATCGTAAATCAATGGCGTATGGTATGAGTATGATAATGAATGATACAACAACAATGATAGTGGAGAGGCGCTTTCCACAAGCAATTATTATTGGTGTTAAAAAAGCTGGTACACGAGCGCTTCTGGAATTTCTTCGTCTTAATCCAACAATTAAAGCACCTGGACCAGAAGTACACTTTTTTGACAAAAATTTTGACAGAGGCTTCGACTGGTATCGGTTCGTTTTTTTTTTTTTTGTATTAAATCCAACGAATTTATTTTTTTGTTTCGTATTTTGTCTGCTCATTTTCTTTTGTTTCAATACTTAAATAGTTTTATTAGTTGCAGTTATGATAAGTTTTTATCAAATAGTGCATGGTAATGCATAATAGTAATAAATGATGGTAATAATAATAAACAGTGATAATAGCAATAATAAATAATAATAATAAACAATGATAATAATAATAAATAATAATAACAAATAATAATAAATAATAGTAACAAATTAATAATTAATAATAATAATAATAATAATAATAATAATAATAATAATAATAATAATAATAATAATAATAATAAAATAATAATAATAATAATAATAATAATAATAATAATAATAATAATAATAATAATAATAATAATAATAATAATAAATAATAAATAATAAAAATAATAATAAACTACAACAAATAATAACAAATAATAAAATAAATTTTTTTATTTGTTTATTATATTTTATAGCATGTCCTATTCTTTATATAACAATTTTAATTAAGATAATGTGATATGAGAAAGTTTTTTTTTCGTAAGCTTTCAAATAAAAAAAAATTAGCTTCTTTTTATAAATTTTAATTTTAGAAAATATTATTAATAATTAAGCAAAAAATTTTAATGAATTAAAATTTAAAAGAAAAATAATAAAAATTTTTTAGTAAAACAATAGATTGTTAGAGAGCAGTTGGATTGACTGACGTTCTCCTTAATAAGGCAAAGCATTATTATCATTAGCAGCACGGGGAGTTTCAATTTACCACTCATCCACATGTGGCGTCATTGATCCTCTTTTCATTAAACCAAAATCCATTCATTCATTCGTCCTACTACCAATTCAATTCAGGATACCTTTCACTTCTCTCTCTCTCTCTCCCTCTCTCTCCCTCCTTCACTCTCTATCATTTATTCCACTTGATAGTTTTCTTAAATATCATCATTTCAAATGTAAGTACCACTTTTACTCAGATTACTGTGCAATGATCGAATACCGAACTCTACGTGTCTTCTATGCATGCGCAACAATTCACATACTTTTGCTTCATTTATTTCACTTATTTACGCTTAATTGAATATATGCATTTTTGTTGACACAAATACAATTCCATTTTTCATTTCTTTTCTTTTTTGTTTAGATATTATCTAAAAAGCCCCTCTTCTTCTTCCTCAAAAAAAGAAACTAAATTTTAATTTAAAATTCATTAATTTAATAGGTAATAGGAAATAAAACGATAATAGCATATGATTACTTTAACTTTTTTACTTTTTTTTTACTTTTTAATTACTTTAACTTTTTACTTTTTTAGTTTAATATTTATCATTGATATGTTTCCTTAATCGATAATATCATTTAACTTATTAATTTACTTTTTTTGCTCAAATAACTTGTTTTTATAAAAAAAAAAATTTTTTTTTTGATATAAAAACAAGCGCTCATTATATTAAGAGGAAAATTTTCCACTTTTTTTTATTTGCAAAGGATTGAATCATTTAAAATTTTAATAAACATGAATGATTAAAATTTAATAAACACGAATGATGATTGTACGACAGATGATAATAAAGCGGTTTTTGGCCTATGTGGAAAACATTGATGTATTAGTGATAATATCTGATATTGGAAAGAATTGATTTCGAGTAAATGAGAAGGATTGTTTCATCGCTAAATAATCTGCTGATAAACTGTTTACGCATTTGACAACTATCATCGATGGATAGATAGGTGATGATGGAGGAGCAGCTTGCAATGCAACATCACATATTGCATAAATAATTTCTTCCTCTGATATAGCTTACATTAGAGTAACGATATCAGCTTATCACATACAATTAATATTGATAATTGAAGCTTAAACAAGTAATCATTATTTCTGAGGAATAAACAAAGTTTTTTGTCCCTTGAATTTTGAATTTTTAATTTTAAATATAAAATTGATATATATGTATATATGAGTGTAACAACAGAAATGAATTTAAGTCTTACTAACTTTTATTTTTTTTGTACTAAAAATTTTTATTTGAGAGTGTGATGGATAGGTTTGACCAGTAGAGAAATAGAGAAAAAAAAACATTTCCACTAATTAAATTAAAGAATTAAAATATGCTGAAGATTTTAGACAAAAATTTTAATTTTTTTTAAAACTTGAATTGAAATAATTGTTATGAATTTAACACTTAAAAACTTGCCTTTTTCTCATTTTATTTTTTTACATGAAGAAATGAATTTGATTTTCGAAGCGCATTGAAGATATAGCATTTGAGAAAATTGCTTTAATGCACATTTCAATTGTCTCAGTTGAAAATTTATCTCTTTAAATTTCAATTAACTAAAGGCATCCAATAAACTTTAATTTCCAATCAATTTAAAACAATCTCTCCTTCCTTTTTTCCTTCTTTTAAAATAAAAAAAAAAGAACAATTGACCTCGCGAAAGAAAAAAACTATTAATTAGTTGCACTTGTCATTAACTGTGTACAGCGACAATAATATATGGGAAGAAAAACGGATGAAGCAATTTAAAAAAAAAAAATAGAATTTTAATTGTTAGTTTCAGCTCCTCCATTATTCACATCCTTTTTTTTTCCATTCTCAACCAAACAAATATTGCACAAATTAAGAATGTATCCGTTATATTTCCTTCATCATTCTCTCTCTCTCTCCCTCTCTCCCTCTTCTCCACTTGCTATTTCTATATTCTTAATTATATGTATTTAATTTTTGCGTTTAAAAAAATATTTATTTTTAGTATTCAGTGATAAATTTAGTTATTTTATTTTAATCGAACTATTATAACAGGTTTCTTTTTTTTTAAAAAAAAACATTATCATAACGTATTTCAACTGATAAATAATGTATTTTAACTGATAAGTTATCAAAATTTTTTAAATTACTTTCTTTCAAATTTTGTTTTTATTTAAGGAAAAAATTTTAAAAAAAAAGAGAGAGAGAGACGAAAACGAAAAAAAAACAGTGCTGAGAAAGAATAAAACATTTTATATTCATTATTTCTTTGCTAGTATATCCGACCTACTGCAATAATGATATTCTGAAAACGCTATTAACGAATTCACACAAAAAAAAACGATTTCAAAAGATGGACGAAGAGATAGGGGAAAAAAGGGAAATTGATAAATAAGAAAATTTCCTTCTATAGTGAAATAAATTAATTCGAATAATTCTATACTTTTTCATGCATTATTCATTACTTTCACTATTACTTCAAAATATATTTTATTACTTCAAAATATATTAATGATAATGATGAAGAATAATGTTTTAATTTATATTTTTAACAAATTTACAGTTACATACCCACGATGAAAACAATAATTTAATAATAATAATTAATAATAATAATAATAATAATAAATAAATAAATAAATAAATAAATAAATAAATAAATAAATAAATAAATAAATAAATAAATAAATAAATAATAATAAATAAGTAAATAATAATAATAATAATAATAATAAATAAGTAAATAATAGTTTTTATTGTTGTTTGGCATTAGCAAAATGAAAACGAGAAGTGTTAAAATGGATCGCTTTCTTTATTTTTTTTCATGAAAATTTCACACAATCGTGAATTATCCATTAAAATTTTTTCTGTTTTTTCTTTTAACGTCTTGTTTGTCTTAAAATAAAAAATACGATACAAAATAAAATTTGAAAACATTTATGAAATTTTGTATTTAACATCATTTACTAATCAGTAAATTGGCTCAAATAAAAAATTATGAAAAAGGAAAAAAAAAACTAAAAAATTATAATTTATAAAATTTATGAATAAAAAAAGAGAAAAAAAAAATATGTACGTTAATATTAATTAATTCATCATTAAAGCATTTGCATAACACGACTAATGATATAAATTGCCGTAACCTTTTTTTTAAAAAAAAATTTATTCAAATCAATCGATAATTTCGGCTTTCTTTTTTCTTTTTCATAATGTCGCTTAATTTCACGTATGTTTTTTTCCCCTCTTGTTTTGCTTAAATTTCTATTTAACAAACAAAAACTATTTGATTGTTTATGTTTCAAAATAACTTTAGAGTTTGAAAATTTATGAATTAATATTTTCGAATAATTAATTCCAAATTAAAAAAAACTGAAAAGCAATAAGAATAATGAAATGTTTTGAATGTGTGTGTGTGTGTGTGTATGTGTGTGTGTGTATACTTTGATTTTTTAAGATTATTATTTCATATATCGATGAAAAAAAAGGAAATAAAATATAAATTAGAGGAGAGGAAAAGAAAAACGTACCACTTCCACTTCTTGGAAATGCTACAACAAAACTGAAATTGGTGAGGAAAAGAAAGGTCAGGTGAAATGAAAAAAATGTAAAAATGCAAAAACAGTAGTACATTTAAAATGATTGAAATTAATAAGGAACACTTTTTTATCAAATTTACCTGAAGTAACAAATTATCTTTACTGCCACCTAATATGATAAAATCGCGCTCGTCCAATAAATGTGATCATTGATTAATTTACCTGTGCGAAATTTGTAACGTTGATACCTGAATCGCGATCCTTCAGTTCTTAAATCTTTATCGTTGTGATCAACCGATAACCTTTCCCTTCTTGTTCTTCACCTTTCCACTATTATTGTTAAGTTCAACTTTATTGTGCTTATTTATTTAGGCAAATTAAAAATTATTAAAAATGTATGATTCAAATTGGACGACGATAGAAATTTCAAATTTGATAGAAATAGTACAATTACTGAAGAAAAGGTAGTGAGCCATGCAAATTATATGAGATATGAGTAGAAATAATTGTTTGTTAATTAAGCAAATAGGTGGATAATTAATTAATGAAGATGGTATGACAAATTCAATTTGATTTTTAACAATGATTATTAATTATGATGGAAATAGTAATTAGATAAAAAGAAAAAAGCAAAAAAAAAATTAAAAAAAACTTTGCTAAAAAGTTACAGGTATTAAATAAAATAAGTTAAGGTAAGTTATTGGGCAAATTTTCAAATTGATAAGAAAAAATGATTGTAAATTATACATTTCTTAATCGACGACAATTTTATGTTTTAAATAAAAAGTTGTAAAAAATTAAAAAATCTCTTCTTCACTTACATTTAATTCTTTCATATATAATACGTTTTAATTTTACTAAAGCAAATTTTAACCTTTTAACAATGAATATTTGAAATTTCACTTACATTTAATTCTTTCATATATAATACATTTTAATTTTACTAAGCAAATTTTAACCTTTTAACAATGAATATTTAAAATTTGCGTGCTTAAAATTACGATTAAAATTGCTGTAAATAAAAATTAAATTAGAGAAAATTGTTGCTATCATTCACTAATTAACATTCACTAATTAATTAACTAAATATAACAGCTGATTTGGTGGGAAGGAAGAAATTTGCTGCAACTTGTCAGCAATAAATAACAGGCGCATTTCATCAGTTCTATCACTTTCATCCATACCATTCCACACCTGATCTTTTTATTGAACGAATTTCTTCCTGTTCAAGTCATTTGTTCCAGTAAAGTTACACTCTGTTAAACCATTAATCACATACATTGATATGCACACAAACCCACACACACAAACCCACACACACGCACACACACACACGCCCATGCACACACAGAGACACACACATATTTATTTATTTGTATTAATTAGTATTGTTTATTATCAAAGGGGTCATTTGGATTGTTAGTTGAAGCTATCCATCATTTGACAATATGTGAGAAAATTGTTTAGGATATTTAGCCACCGATCCCAAACACTGTTTTGTTGCATTAATGGATAATTATCCTAAAATGAAACATTACAAAATTATAGTGGTAAAATTGGAAAAAAAAAAAAGTTTTCAAAAAGAGATTTTCATCAATAAACTTTTTTAAATATCATAATAATTTGATAAATTTTGTACCACTTAAATTACTACTATATTTCATTTTTTCCTATTTCTTCAATTTTTTTTTTCGTTTTTAAATAAAATTTATCGTAATGTTTAAAAGTGTTTCAATTGTTGTAAATATTTAAATGGAGAATAATTGATCACGAAGAATTGCTCGATAAAATTGAGTAATTCTATTTCTTTTTTTTGCAGTATATTTGAAATTAATGAAGTGAGGAGGATTGAAAGTTGCTGGCGAAATGTTGAATTGAAAGTTAATTGAAAGCTCCAATTAATCAACATGTCTGGTCATTGCAAAAACTTCACTTAAGAGAATTTTAGTGAAATTAAAATTCGATTCTAATAAGAGCAACTGAGGAATGGAGCAACAAAAGAGTGAAGTGAACAGAGAATTTAAAAGGTTGAAAATGTGAATGAAGCGGTTGGTGGTCGAGCGGACGGATAGCCACAAGGAATTAGCTAAGAAAGGAAAACGAGAAATAACTCTAATTGATAATTAGCTTTAAATTATAAAATTTGCTATCTTCTTCATTGCTAAGTCTTACTTCTCTCTTATTGCATTAAATTCAATTAGTGCAAAAATACACAGACTGTAAACTGGAAATTCATCTTAACCTACTAATTCATTCAATTGAAAGGATGTCATTTTGCATTTCTCATTAAATATATGTGTGGCTAAATATTTGCGTTACATTTGTAAATAATAAATTTAACAGTTAAATATTTAAATTTGAAGTGAAAAAAAAACATGAAAAAGAGTTGATCATTAAAAAAAAGAATTGTTTAAAACATTATGATATTTTTTTCTTAATTTTGTTTAACTATCTTGATGAAAAGATTCCAATTGAAAGTGAAAAAAACGAAAATATTTTAACAATGATAAACGATAATGATAATGATAGTAATGGTGATAATAGTGATAATTATGAATTCAGTAATTATAATACTATATTAAGCTAACAGTAATGTTATTAATAAAAAATGTAGTACCTGAATGAAAATCGATTTTTGCTAATTACAAAGAAGTACCGCTGAAATAGGCTTATTGTGATGTAATTGGTGAAATGTTGTAGGAATTTTTTGAATCATACAATTCAGATCAGACGCATAATAATGATTTTAGGGCGGCCTACAACGGTAGGCAGTGAAAGAGGAGAAAAAGGGAGAGATAAAGAAAATATAACATTAAAATAAAATGTGAGAGAGTGAGAGAGAGAGAAATGTAAAGGATAGTATCAATTACATCATATTCACAGGTAACTGTAGAAGATACCTTGCTGTTATGAAGAGATGATTAGATGATGACCTCTAATCTTCGGTAAAAACCGATTTTATGTTGTTTGAAGTAACCGACATACTATCAACCTAAAATTTGACAACTAACTGACAATTTCATCTCTCACATTCTTCACAAAATTATTTGTCTAACAAATGCTCTTCCTACCTACTGTTCCGAACGAATATTTGTGAGAAAATTACTTCTTAATTAGGGAAATAGTAATACTAACTTTTTTTTTCTCTTTCGCTCAAATGAAATTTTACGATCACCGATTTCATCTAATTATAATTTCACTTTCTTTTCTTTTCTTTTTCCTTCTACAAAGCAAAATATTTGAATATTAAAAATATTACAAAATGATTAGAATGATTAAAATATTACGAAATGATTAAAATATTACAAAATTTTAATATTACGAAATATTAGAAAATGAAAGATCGTAATGAGAGAATGCGAAACAGTTGTATAAGAAGAGAAATAAAAGGAGTTGGAAATGAAAAAAAAAGTGTAAAAAGGCAAACTTGAAATTAATTTTAAAAAATTTAATATTTTCAAATAATTTACAATAAACAAGAAAATATTTAAAGGAAATTTTGTAACATGTTACTTCATTAAATTTTACTGTACCTTACAAATCATAGATAGTATAATATCATTAATTTAATTTTTTCTTTTTGAAAAAAAGAAAGAAAAGGAAATTAATTTATCATTGATATATGATAATTAAGATAATTTCTTTTTTATCATTGATATATTAGGTTGTGAAATTTTTTTTTCACATATTTCAGAAGCAGAATGCCGGAAACAACCGCTCGAGAGATAACGGTTGAAAAAACACCGGCATATTTTGTAAGCAGAACTGCTCCTGGACGAATTCGCAGTTTGAATTCAACAATTAAATTGATTGTTGTTGTGCGCAATCCAATTACCAGAGCTATATCAGGTAATTTGACGAAATACTATTTAAATAGTTTATTTTTAGCACCACAAAAGTTTCAACAAATGGCGTATATGATTTCAAATATACTTTTTTTTTTATATCGATAAAATCAATTTTCTTTTGGTTTATAATTTCAATTGCAATTTTGTTTAGAAAAAAAAGAAATGAAATTTTAGATTATACACAAACAGTTAGCAAGAAGAGACAAGATGCTTTCATGCCAAGTTTTGAGGAAATGGTACTTGGCAACGGTTCACCTAATGCAACCGGTACGTTAATTATTATTAATTGCGAAAAATTTGTTAATATTTGGCGAGTTTTTTGTAAATTTTAAATGAAATTAAATTTCAACTGCAAATTTAAATTTGAATTTGTAATAGAAATAATGTTTTTATAGGCATAAAAAGTGGTGTGAATGCTTCATGGGGTGCAATTCGAATAGGAATTTACCATAGACATATTCGACGATGGCTTCAACATTTTCCACTTCATCAGATTCATTTCGTTGATGGTGAACGATTGATCAGAAATCCTGCCGCTGAAATTTATGCTGTTGAACGATTTCTAACTGTTAAACCGGGTAAAAATATTTTGTAAAAATTTTTGCTAAAATTCTCACTTGTTTTATTAGATAGTAAATTGAAATCTATAACTTACATATAATTTATCAATTTATCATTAAGGTAAATTTGTCCACATTTTCAACACTTTTTTTTTCATCAGTAATAATTGATTTTATTGATTTTATCGATTTATTGATTTTACCGATATTGATTTTATCGATATACTTAAAATTAAAGAAACAAAAAATTAAGAACAAATAAAAATAAACAACCAAAAATTCAAAACGATTAAAATACTTGTTCATTTATTTTTGTATATTTCAGAGGTCAAAGCAGTATGACTTTTGCTTTCATCTTTTTATTAAAAAATAAAAAATTAAAATATTTTACAGTTGTTCGACAGTCAAATTTTGCAACGGATCCAATAAAAGGCTTTCCATGTGTGTTACGAAAAGATAACACTTTGCATTGTCTTGGAAAAACAAAAGGTCGAGCTCATCCACACGTACGATTAGACGTGATCCAAAAATTGGAAGATTTTTATCGTCCACAAAATGAGGAATTTTTTAAGCTTATTAACAGAAGGTTTCATTGGCATATTCATTATTAGCTAACATTTAGTGCCTTTTTTTTATCAATACTTATCAAACCTCATCTATGGCTATTCGTTTTTCTATTAGTAGTAATTTTCTTTTTTTTTTATCATTGGATATTTAATTCTAAATAATCAGGCTAAAAGAAAAAAGAAAAGAATAAAATTTTATGCTTACAATTTAAATATGTGTGATGTTTAAGTTCTAATTAAATACAAAGCAATAATTTCGTAGTGAGAATTTATGCAAATAAATTTCAATGAGATAATTTGAGAAGGATGATGAAATTATGCTACTAACCGTTTCTGCAAATATCTTCTGCTACTATTCGATAATCTTATAATGTAAAAGTTGTGTTAAAACAATTACCTTTTCTAATAAGTTTATTCTAATTCAAAATTTTCCTAATATTGCTAATCTTTTTTTTTTAAATTTAATTAAGGAATGGATGATATTTAATTGTTGCTATTAATTCTTAATATAATTTAATAGTTTATTGTTTTTTTGTTTGATCTCGTTTTTATTCATTTATAATTGTTTACTGTATGTATCTAACGTTAAATATCACTTCTCAGGTATTTCGATTAAATTATATTTGATGAAAATATCTGTACATTTTCATTAATATTTTCAAACGCATTTGCCGTCTTAATTTTTTTTTTACATATTTGTGCTTCCATCATTTTTTCTAGAAAATACCAAACACTGAAAATGATTGCAGCAATGAAAGAGTAATCTGTAACAAATAGAATATTTTTGATAGTATTAGTTAGCTTTAAAAATTTTTTCAAATTTAATTTTAGAATTAATTATTTCATTTAAGCAAAAAATTTTCCATCACTTCGTGAATTATACTATAAAATAAAATAACGCTATATTTCCCATTGTGTTTCCATTGATGCTGTGATATTGCAAAAAATTTTTAAATATAATTTATATATATTGTTGATAATAAATAAGCTGTGATTAAAAGTTATCATTTAAAATATCATTGTCGAAAAGTATTCCCGCATCTTCTAGATATATGAAAAAATTAAAAGTAAACAATGGTAATGTAAAAATGATAGTAAAATTTCTTTTTACATTTCAAAGGATAGAGAGCTTTATGAAAAATAATTCATTGAGAAAATCATTACATAAAAAATTTTGGTAAATACGATAATAATTAAAATAGCGTTAATGAGAAATGAAATGATGTGCAAAATAAGAGATGTTTGTGTGGGCGTTTTCTAATACCTTAAAATAAATTTTAGATAATTTACGTGCAAAAAGTGAGCAACGATGAGAAAGAGAGAGGAAGAAAGAGAGACAGAGAGAGGAGAGAAAGAAAATATGCATTGTGAATTTCAGATATTTGGTAAAGAAGAATAATCTTACCTTTTTTACTGGTCTAAAATGTTTATTACCTGATTTGTTCGGCGAAATGATGTTAACTGCATATCGGATACTCTCGAATTGTGCATGATGGGCTATTTGCATCGTCCAGCAAGTTTTTGAGTTTTTTTTTCTGATTTATTTAGAGTTTTCTTTCTGAAAAAAAAATGATATGCTTATTCTGTCATTAAAGTTTGAAAATTTGAAAAGTTGACAGGACAGTCTTACAAGACTAATAGGAAAATATATGAAAAAGCACATTTGTGATGTAATGTATACTAGTTGTTTTAATCAAAAGAAAGAGAAATTATGGAAATTTAATTAAGCCAAAAAAAGAAATAACATTTCCGATGGGACTCATTGATTGCGCTTCAAATTTGTTTTATCGAAATGAATTAATGGTAGAATTTTTATGAAAAATGTAAAAGTTCAGCGAATTCAATTCATCAATCAGTGTCGAAAATCTCATGTCAACTGGTTAATCTTTTAACGTAGCAGGTGCAACAAAGTAATATGTAGATAAAACTTCATATTTAAAACTTTTAATCATCTGCATGACTCGACTTCAACGAGGCTAAAGTTACTGCAACAGGAGAACAGTACATTTCGTACAGACGAAATGTGAAATGATATATTGACACAGTAGGTTACATTGTGCACCCAACTATAGCGCTCCGGGCCACGTTTTGTGCGGAGTAGTTACGTGGGAGGGGTTGTGTATCATGGATTGCGTGGGCGTTCGCGCTGTAGGAATGCAGTATTCTGAGCCACCCGGAAAGTTCGATACCATGCTATATTAGTAGTATTCGTTATCCGTTACATCATAACAGGATGAACTTGCATGCAGTATAACTTGTTTTATGCAACAGTCGAATTACTTAGTACAATATTTTCTCAAAAAAAATTGATTCCTTGACTTTGAATACCACTTTGTTTTGATTTTCCTAAAGTCAATTGTAAAATATGTCTTTTGAATTTATTTTGATATAAAAGACTTGGTGAAATCGAATTATATTGATCGTTGATGTTCACGGAGTTTCAATTAAAGTTATCAGTTTGTCTTTCGGATAGCTCGCAAATATTTCGTGAATTCCACACGGTTTCTGATCTGTTTTATAGTTTTTAGTTTAACATGTTGTTAACCAGTCGGCAATTCCCGTAACTGTTCTATGTATTTATAAATTTGTTTGCAAATATTATCAACGATATCATTTCCGAGCAGAAAGCATTTGGAAGCGATTCTTCGGAATGGTAAAGATTTAATATTTTTTTATTCCTCTAAATGCAGAATGCATTTTATAAGCTCACTGATATGCTGTACCTTGCTGTAGAAGTATTATGTGTTGTCCTGAAAAAATCATCCTTCAGGCTTTCTTTGGATTTGGTCAAGCTGCAGAAATTTCGATCAAATTGGATGATGCAGAGAATAGGAAAGTTAGTTCTTTTTCTTTCATAATATTTTCTACATCTTAAATGTTATAAAAAGTTACACGAGTTTGATTGTGGGAGGTTGATTTGGTGGAAAACTGAGTTGGAAGTCATAGTATAATGAAGATACAATACAATTATTACAGTCGCCTGAGTGGTCTAGTGACATAGTTCTTGCTTCGGGTGTGAGAGATCCCAGTTTCCCAGCTCAGCACGTGGAATAATCTCCCGGTTATTTTAGGTAGCTAAAATACGGTGTGAAGAAGGAGGTCAGGAAACACATTTCCTGTTTTATGATGGCGAAACAATATCTGGTACAGTTGGAGTTGCTGTGAAGAAAAAATTTGATCATCAGGGAATAAGAATTGAGTTTATTGGGCAAATAGGTGCGCTGTTTTTTTATAATTCTCTTTTATTTTACACAACTGTTTCATGGCTTTATAAATAGAGCATATCATACTGTGTATATTTTAGAAGTTTTTTAAATTGAAATCTGCTAAATAACTTTCTAGTATATTAAAAAAATGACTGATTGGAATGACAGGTAACACAGTTTTGTTAAAAATTATGAAATTAAGTGGAATTGAGCATGAATTTTAGCTCAAGAATTTTTATTGATGTAGTGGGTTAAACTGTTTTCGGGTTAGCAATAAAATCAGGTTTAAGCTCTCCTCATTTCTTTCATCAAGAGCTATCTGTTTGCGAATGTATAGGTTCCTTCATATATGTTTTACCGTGAAATTTTCGCAAATACATTTTTTTTCAGAACTAAATTATGATCGTGGTAATCAGCATGATTTTATAACATTGATGAAGGAGTTAGCTCGTCCGGGGGAACTGACACAAAATGCGGTTTTTCGGTTTGAATTTCCAAAAGTTGAGAAACCGTATGAGTCATATGTTGGTGCAAATGTGAAATTGCGGTATGTCATCTTTTTATTATAAAAATTTTGTTGTTACGAATTTGTGAAAAAAGAAACAGAAAGGCATAACCAAAAATGTTTTGGGGTTTTTTGTCAAGCTAATTTTGGTGGAGAATATTGCCTCGAATTATGGACGTATTTGGTAGTCAAGAGTAAAGATTCAGCATTGAATAATCAAAGACATCGTACGGAGAATTTTAAGGAGTTGATTACTTCATGTGGCGGCAAAATATTAATAATATAAAAAAAAATAGAATATTAGTAAAAAGTTTATTTTAGCTACTTCCTGAGAGTGGTCATTGTTCGAAGGTTAACTGATATAATACGTGAGATGGATGTTATCGTGCATACGCTTTCTTCGTATCCGGATACAAATAACAGTATCAAAATGGAAGTTGGTATTGAGGATTCTTTACACATCGAATTTGAATACAATCGCTCCAAGTAAATGCTTGTTTATAATTTTTTGGGAGGATAGGTTTATCCAAATAATGTAACGGCAATGTTACAAACACATAAGTGCTTGCATATTTTAAGCTCATACGAACTCATTCAATTGTTGATATTTTTCGTATGGAATAAGAGATCGATGCACATTTTGGAGTGTGAAACAGATTTATTAACAGGAAAGAGTCATATTCGTCCTCTAAGTCTCACGAACATTGCATTATGTTGAAAATAATATGTTGTAGATATCACCTAAAAGATGTGATTGTTGGAAAGATATACTTCTTGTTAGTTCGGATCAAAATTAAGTTTATGGAAATTGCAATAATTAAACGAGAAACGGTAGGGAATTCGCCAAATGTTTTCAATGAGAGTGAAACAATAGCAAAATACGAAATAATGGATGGTGCACCTGTGAGAGGTAGGGGTTATCTTTTTTTTATGGCAGTAATGATTTTACATATGGTGTATTACCTCCATTAGTGACTAGGTGGTAACAACTGACATTTAATATCACCAGATCAGTTTCACTGTATTGAGAATCTAAAATTTATTCCTTGTTTTCATTAACATCGATGAATAAATCGATGTTAATGAAAACAAGGGATAAATTCTAAATTCTGAAAATGGGGACACTCAGTTAAAGATCTATGATAAGGAGTTCTGTTATCTATTATTAAGTAATTGGAATGAACGGAAATGGCTTTCAGGTGAATCAATTCCAATACGTCTTTTCCTTGCTGGTTATGATTTGACACCAACAATGCGTGATGTTGGTAAAAAATTCTCAGTGCGTTATTATTTGAATCTCGTTTTGGTTGATGAAGAAGATCGTCGTTATTTCAAGCAGCAGGTGTCGTATTTCACTGTAATCTTTATCACTTGCAGGAGTATATGTGTAGTCAATATATCTGATATTGATGCATAATTACAAACTGTACATTATTGAACATTCAATCTTCCGTAAAAAAGTAGTAAAAAAGTAAATAGTTTCGTTTATTGTGACCATGCGATTAAGTAGGTTCGTCGGTGTGTTCATAATTAACCGAAACTGGAGTTTTCTAAATTTAACTTTAATGCTATGGATATTTTAAGGAAATGACGTTATGGCGTAAAGCCGATAAGATCAGTCGGCACATTTCAGTGGAAAATATGTCCGGAACAAAAGCTAATGGAGAAACGGCCACAGCAGCTGCAGTTCAGCACACAAATGATATTGAAGCTGGCAAGTGATTTTGATTTTTAGAACGAAGAAAAAGAAATACCGCAAACACATCGTGTCTTTTTGCTTTTCTTGTAAATTCTTATTTTTATAATTGTACTCTTTCTATGTAATGTGGATCAGACACTAATCTTTACAAGTTTATGCTTAAGGTTCTATGAGTAGATAAGCATTAGTAATATTTGGAGTATTAGATTAACTGTTCTGAAAATTCAATATTACTTACCAATTTCTGCTAATCAAACATAGACGTCCGTCGATTTGTGGAGAGCTTGCGAATAATTTACAGCGATAACCATTTAAACTAGTTCGCTTATTTACTTTTTTTTCCGTGTAGTTTGGTGTTAGTCTGTCATATTTTTCAGTTCATAATGACTTCTCTGTATTATGTTGCTTGGGATGGTCGACAATTAGCAATTTTTTTTTTATTTTTTTATACCAGCAGGATTTTTAGATCTTAAAGTTAATTTCCTTTATAGGATTTTTCAATTACTAGTAAGGAAGACTGTGTTTTGGAAGTTTGTTACTTGCGGTAGATTTCAATCATTATGTAACATAAACCAGATTCATCTATTTGGGCATATAGGATATAGAATGCCCTGTTATGCCCATAATCGATAAGTGTATGCATATATTGCATTTTGATTTTTGAAACGGGTGAAAGGGGAGCAGTTTTGCAATTGCATTCTCATTTCCTTCCTGCCCAAGCAGTGCAGTGAAAATCATTTTACTTGCCAAAGAACGAACCTTCTCCGCCTCATCAAATTTTTGCATGAGTTTTTGTCAGTTGCTGGGCAACATTATAATTTAATTTAGCAGCATCACTAAAATATTATGATGCTAATTACCTACATTGTGCCTTATTGTGGCTCCTTGAGCTCTTATGTTGCCTGTGTATTTCGCACCAACATTTGGAAACAAGTAATTTTGGACCACTTTGTTTATTTATTTGTATCTTTTACATACTGATTTCGTTTACTTGATATCTTGCTGTTGTATTGTGGAACTATGAAAGGTCAGCATAGTCGGCATACTTCCCGCAAATGTAAATGAATTCCACCATCAAATATTGAAATTAATTTCTCACTTTTCCATCTCGGGAATAACTGGCCAAGTGTTGTAATAAATTGATATAATTTTTACGGGAATCATTTTAATGTCTAAAACTTGCTGATCTGTAATGCGGGTCGCGTGTTGTATTTCGCCATATAACTACAGTTATTTTCAAGCATCACCTGAAACTTTTGAATTCCACTTAGCCACATTCGCTTTAAAAGCTGTCCATTCTCTTCGTTTTCTAAACACACTCTGAAGGTATGGAATACATATCGGTGCTTTGTATTTACATTGTGTTTCTGTTTAGAATGCTATGTAGGTATGTTGCAGTCATATTTCACTGCTTCTGTGACACAGAAGATTATAAGCGTTCATGTGTAAGCGGAAATGTTCTAAGCATTTTGGAGTCACTGTTCTGACATTAACCATCTGTTCCTGACAAGGATGGTACCTTTGCTTCCAACACTTTTCTGATAAATGCCGGTATCCGTAACACTTATTGGAAAGCTTTCCTAGGTTCGATTTTTCACACCGTAACGAAATCAATCCGATTCGAAAGACCTGTATTGGACTTCCCTGCGCTTGTTTTCTGTTTCTTTATACATGCCTTTTTGCATCTACTGTTCGTTCTTTAAAACATGAGATACACTTATTTCCTTTAATCAAGATGTGGGGATTATTTCACAAATTTACAAAATTTTTTATTTAACAGAAAACATTAACGCAAATAAAAAAAAGAACAAACGCAATATAAATTATTTTTTTTGGTTTTTTTTTATTTTTTTTCGTTTTTTTTGGTTTTTTTATTTTTTTTCGTTTTTTTTGGTTTTTTTTATTTTTTTTCGTTTTTTTTGGTTTTTTTATTTTTTTTCGTTTTTTTTCGGTTTTTTACTTGAATAAATGAAAGTGAATGAAAGGAACAAAACAAATTCTAATAAACTTTTTTTTTGGTGTTTTTTACCTGAATAAATGAAAAAAAGGAACAAAACATATATTCTAGTAAACTTGGAATTCATTTTTTTTTTTTTTTTTGTAGATGGATTGATTTGAAAATTCAACACAATAAAACCAAAACTTTCGCAACAGCACCTGAAACAGAATTTACACCTAAACTTGCTACAAGAGTAACTAAAACACAATTTACAAGTTTTGATCTGAAAATGCATTTAAAGGATACACTTCCTCACCGAGACAGATGTTCAGATATTCGAGACAAGCTTCATAACAAATGAAATCTCATCGAAGCAGCACTCCTGTAGACCAGCCTCGGTCTTCATCGATTCAAATTGGTTATCATGTTTTGGTGCGTAGTGCTTCCAACGCATTAATGTTCCCATCAACGCACTCTGAAATTTTGAGAGCACTGTAAAATGACTACCAAGGATGAAGTTCAAGTTATATAGGAATTGAAGGAGAGGTTTAATACAACTGAAACAAGTCCCAATCCAAAACTAGCTAATTTTGGAAAATTGAAAAACCGCTACTTCGTCTACTTCGACTACTTCCAATTCAGCTTCATCTTTGAGCATTTCGTTGTTATCGTGATCATGGATAGAATCGTTGCAATCTTGTGTAAGAGGCTGCTCGGCTGATGATAGCACAGAATCTTGCGGAACTGATGTGGGGTCGTCAGTGCCATCCATCCCTTCTGCGTGTGTAGCGATGGTACTCTCAGCATCCAGAACTGATGTGGGGTCGTCAGTGCTATCCATCCCTTCTGCGTGTGTAGCGATGATACTCTCAGCATCCAGAACTGATGTGGGGTTGTCAGTGCCATCCATCCCTTCTGCGTGTGTAGCTATGATACTCTCAGCATCCACTTCGGATGCAGAATTCTGTAAATCCTAAACAATCACAAGCTGTCATTAAAATCTGTTAAATGAATATTGCTGCTGGCTCTATTATTAAAAATTTTAAATTAACCTCAACAGGATTTATATCATTTGTTTCAAGTTCATGTGGCAAAACGCCACGTCCATCGCACTGACATCCCAACAAATCATGTGTTTCACATTCGACCCCTTCACGAAGTGTAAGAAGACCTTGCAATTCTTTATCGGAAAAATGTGTAAGATCTAAAAATTTAAATTTCACGTGATTCTGAACAGGATTTTGTGCTGTATGTGACCTAGCTATATCAACAAGAGAATGCGATCGCAAAACACAGCTGCAAGTAAAAAAAAAACTCATCTTCGGTTGGAACCATCTCAGCTACTGCACTGACACCGGTTTTTTTGAACTGTCTTTGAAAAATAGTTTCATCAACAGTACCCTAGAAGTAAACGACGTCAAATTCACTTTATCCATTACAACAGTTATGTCAAAAGCAATAAACAATAACGTAGTTACTACAGACTCTTTAATGAAATATAAATCTAAAATACTACCGCCGTGATAAGTCGATAAATATGGCATGGTCTTTGTTGTCCTTCTCGCCACACGCAAGCTATCGCCTGCGCGTCCACAGCTGGATTCCAATCCAAGTCGAACAAAATCATTCGACTAGCAGCAACCAGGTTTAGGCCAAATCCACCTGCTCGAGAATTCATATGACGCCAAATATGGAATCGCAAACAGTTAAACAAAATTTTAATATAAATCACCTGCTTTGCCACTCAGTATGAATGCACAATCTTTATTTGATGGTGAATTGAATTGTTCTACAGCTTCTAGTCTCTTTTTTTCATCAGTTGAACTATCTACCCGCAGAACAGTGTAATATAGAGTTCGAGCGAGCTCCTCCAGGAGATCAAGAGTCTAAAAAGCGAAACATATTTCCTATTCGTGAACCTTTTTTCGTCGTTCAAAGTAGAGCTTAAAGATAATGCAGCAAACATTCCTCAACTATTGCAGGAGAAATTAAAGCAACCTAAATACTGCATTTAAGAAAGCTTCAATCTACAGAATATCTTCAATTTGAACTTTCTGTATTTTTTGGCACTGATAAACACATACGTCTGGAAGATTGGAGACAATAACTATTTTCTCTTCCTGCTCTCGAAATGTTCCCAACAACTCGCCAAATACACTAAGTTTGCCTAATAAAATATGAAAGTTGCATAAATCTTCTGTAAAACAGTTGAAGCAATGGATATGTAGATATGTAGATTCAATTCCAAAGAAAAATTCCCAGACAAAAAAAAACAAATTATATTAAACAAACCCGAGTCAGTGATTGAAAGTGAAAAATCATTGTAAGTACTAGGAAACAATCCAAGGAGTGCGTTATACATTCCTTTTTCTTCCACCTGAAAGCAGACTCCAAATCATTCCCATCGACACTGAACATAATCCATCAAGTAAGCATGCGGAAAGTTTAAACTGGAAATACAGATTTATCCCCAGATCACTGGTTGTCGTTTGACTGAGGTTCATATGTTAAGGCACTGAAGGTTTATTTTTTTTTCATTCACAACAATGAATATAATATTCAGTGCTCCAATAAATTAAAAATTGCGCTTAAGTTATACAAACTGAGACTGCAAACCAATTCTTAAAAAACTACCTCGCAACTCCGAAGTTTCATTCCAAACCTTCTGTAAAGAATGGATGGGTGATTACATAGGGTTCGGAGGGTTTCAATCGTAATCAAGGGGTCACGTGGAAGCAATTTCTTCAAGCTTTCGTACATGGAGCATTGTACCGGCGAAGGTCGACACCAAACTAAGTAATCACCTATAAAATACTTGATCAGAACTTGCATAACACTTATAACACTATAACAACACTTTTAAACTCCATTAATTCATCGATTCGTTTCTCATTACCTAATCTTCTTAAATTATTTCTAATGTATGTGATTATGTCCCCACTTTAAAATTCATTATCAAAATTATAAACTTTTCGGTGGTAGCCATCCATCGACCACTTCACCTGTTCGACGAAGCATCACCTCGTCAAGCAATTCGTTGAAACGAGTTGCCTATAAATATTTTAAAACAGTATTAAAACCGTCAGAATATTCCTAAATCAATCGTGTTGACACTGCTTGGTTCATATAGTTAGTTCACGCTTTATCGGAGTTACTTCTATTAAATGTTTTTAAAGTCATGGAGAAAGAGTAAGTCATAGCGAAGCTGGAAGTTGACATAAGCGTTAACATTACTGTGTTACACGCAGTTAACCGATTATTTGTTAATTAACATTTTGTGTTATCTATGAAAATACCTGTGTTTCATAAAGAGTTTTAAATTCCGAGAAATCGCTAAAAAGATCCGATCGTGCGAAATTGACCAGTGAATAAAACTCTTCCAAATTATCTTGTATTGATGTTGCTGTGAGCAATAAGCGATGTTTCGCGTTCAAAGTTCGAAGCTAAAATTTTACTACGCTTTTATATAACTTAAATTTTAGACATTCTTTTAAAAAACTGACAATCAAGCATACCTGCCCTCGGAATCTTGCATTAAAATTTTTAAGCTTTTGTGCTTCGTCGCAAACTAGCAGATCGATCGAAATTGCTGACAATTTCGCACCAGTACGCGCAATCATGTCATAACTAACGATGGCAATTAGTGATGTGTTCCGATATGAAATAAGCTTTTCTACATCTGCTGACTTCAATACGCGAAACAGCTGAAAGATTTAAGTAAAATTGGTTAGGTTATCCTAAAAAAACAATCGACCCATAGCGATAAGAATCAGAAAAAATTACCAATGGCCGTATCTGTGGAGACCATTTCATAAATTCTGCATACCAATTGTTTAGCAGTGATGTAGGAACTGCGATGACACATCGCCGAATTAGCGCTTTTTGGTCTAGTTGTTGTTTGATTAACGCTGTTATCAAGGAAATAGCTTGTATATTCTTACCGAGACCCATCTCATCAGCAAGAATGGCTCCACCATGAGCGCCCTTCAAACAGATAAAGTCCATGCTAACAGGTTGGAGGATCATACAACTCATTTTTCAAGCTCAAATTAAATTTCAATTCAGTTCATAAACAAAAGGAAAAGCAAAACGAGTCGTCGGCTAGTCACAATTTAGTGAACGTCATTATCTTCTGCACAAATGGATGTTGGAATCCAAATCCCAGGGAGTTTCGAAAAGACAAAATTCAGCAATGTAAACCTTTAAGCTTTTGTACATAAAAGCAATGCCGTCCTTTTGATGTGGTTTCAGGTAGCGAGCAATTTGCACATCCACGGCAATTTGTCGAATAGAACCATCATCGTCTTTTATCTGATACAATATAAACTTCTACATTGCTCATGGAATTATAGCATACCTCTTTCACAAAATTTATGGAAAGAGCTATAAAACGTCATGTTACCTTGAATTACAATCATGACAAACAAAAATACCTCATCCAAAACAAAATCCAAAGAATCCTCACGACCAGATAGCGGCGAAATGAAATCCTGACCGGTAATTTCTTCCTGTTTTTTTGAATTCTCCCCATACAGTTCAGCAGCCTCTTGCTGCTTTTCAGTGTTTTCAGCTTCACCAACCGCTGCAACCGCTACAATAACAAACGATTATTTGTTACTCGTCAAAAGAATTTGTGAAGTGTTTCTAAACAAAAGACGTACTGAGCTGGCGTGATTCCAGCTGTGCTTGTATTTGCACTTCATAATCATTTATTTGCAAATGGCTGCCCGTCTTCAATTCGCTCAATTGTTTTATTGAAAAACCACCTGCCCTTGTAACTTCTTCGCCACTCTAAATAATTAGAAATTTAAATTAGGCGAAATAAACATCAGTGTAGTTTCAGTGATACCATTGGTCACAATGAATGATGAGACAAATAGGATGATTTCGGTCATTTCATATACTAATGTAGTACGTGTCAACCTGCTTAAATCGCAAAACCGTTGAAGGATCTCATCTTTCTCTATAATGGTTCGATATTCACGATTATTTAGGCTACTAAAGAAAATATGCAGTTCTTTTGACACTAGAGCAGAAAAAGATAACCTCTGTTTGCAGTACAACCGAGCGTTGCCGACAGTATAACAACCCATCTCCTAGCCATCTTTTATGAATTCTTGCAGATATTTTCCCATAAAGCACTTCGTAACAAGAGTACGTCTCATCATCTGCAAGGGGAATGAATTCTTGAGGAAATTTCACCTCATTATATAAGCTACTGAAAATACTAAAAGATATCGTAAATAGCGACATCTAGATGTATGATGGAGCTATAACACCACTCGCAATTCACAATATTTTTCTTGCTATATAAAGTAATTCAAATACAAAAAATAGACCATTTAAAAGGATGATGTTATTTCTAATCTAATTTAGACAAACTGGTCTTAACAGTAAGTACGGGTCGACGGATTATCCATTACCTTGGCTCCTTATGATATTATCGTTATTGTCGCCGTCTGCGTTGAATTGTTCACATTCGCTAGCACGTCGCTTCATTGTTTTCAGCTGTAAAGAAAACCCAACAAAAGCGGTGCAAGATTGTCCAACTTTCGAATTCCTAGATAGCGCTCTCAAAACCGAAAAATTAAGACTAACCACGCACTCCCTACTTCAAAATAAAACAAGTAAGAATACAAAAATTTGAAAATATCGAAATGATTTGATTTGTTAAATAGATGACTAAAACCTGTTAAAAAGTTGCCACTACCTCTTCTGTGTAATAATAAAGAGATAACTAGTTACTCACTATCAGTTAAAATGGCTGCAAAAAAATCCAATTTAATGAATGAATGATTCCTACGTTAACAAATCTTAATTCCTTAACTGGCATCACAAACAACATGAATAATTTTTCATTTTAAAACTTCTTGTCCGATGATTCATGTCAAGTAGCCGAGTAAATTTCTGAAATTATTATATTTTTGAACGCTTGTAATTACAACAAACCCAGGACAACTCCCGCATGATAAAATTAAAAATAACAGCTCCACTACTTCGCGTGGGAGAATGCTGCGGAAGCAATCTTTCCCGCTATTCCTAATATTTGAAATTCGTCAAACCGCGAAACACCGTCCGTCCCGTTTCAGCAAAGGGAGCACAGTGTCTCATCGGCGAACCACGATGTATCATGCTCATACTAACGGCGAAATTGAAGTACATTCTGAAAACCACAAAGTACCGTCTGTCTGTCCCACATTCAGCGAAGAGGATGAATCACAAGTTGGGGGAAGTAAATAAGGTTTCAGATCTTCGCTGGGATATTTAGCATCACAGTGCTATTATATATGAGGGCGAATACACTGCAGGAACCAATTGACTACCAAACTTTCCTATTGCTCCTACATATTCAAAAATTTCGGCAAATCTCGTAGCACCACTCATCCTACTTTGAGTGAAGAGGATGGAGTACACTCTGAAGGAAGTGAATTGGGTATAAAAGCTTCGTTATGTATTTCGAACCTGAGCTGTTTCCCAGTTCTTCGTGGCAGGATTATTGCCAGGTTCAGCTTCTTATCGGAACCCCATCGCCACCACCACCTAGGTTCTGGACTCTGGTTGAGATATTTAGAGTCAGAAAATGGTACCACATATGAGGTCGAACATACCGTGGAAGCTAGCAGCGCCATCAAACCTCCCTTATGTCTCTAATATATTCAAAAATCGTAGCAAACCGCGAAGCTCCGCCTATCCGTTTTAACAAATAAAAAAATGAGTTGTACTCTGAATGCAGTGAATTGGGCTTAAGACATTTGTTGGGATATCTGAGTCTGAAATATTTTCCAACTCTTCCTAGTGAAACTATTGCTATGAACGTCGTCGCACGGCCTCAAGTTCCTACAATGGCGATAACTATTTCTAGCAGTGTCTAAAAATACAACGAATGAGCAACGATTTGCGCAAACACTACTGGATATAATCATTTGTGTGACCTTCGTGCAGATCTTCAAACCTTCCTAATGTTTCTAAATACTCAAAAATCTCGCCAAATCACGAAGCGTCACCTATGTCACTTTGGGTAAAAATGATAGTATACTGTGAACGATGTGAATTGAGCTTAAGACTTTTGTTGGGATATTCTGGGTCCAAAATACTTTCCAACTCTTCCCCGTAGAATCATTGTTACATTCAGTCCATTATCGGAACTCCGTCGCTGTGGCCACAGGCTCGTATAATTGCATACACATGTATAGTAGAGCAGAACCCAAATATGCCACGAAATGTGAATTGTGCAACGCTATGTGCAACAGTGTGTACTAACACTGTCAGACATGATTTGCGTGATCTATGTGAAGTCTATGTAAACTAGATTTTGAACTCTTTTAAGATATTTAAAATCAAACAATACCACTGCATATGAGGCGAATACTCTGTAGAAGTTGACATCCCCAAACTTTTTCGACACTCCTAGTTCCCGCCGAACTACGAAATATCATTGAGAAAAGAGGTGCATTATAATCGCGGGAAACCTTGACGTACCGTCTATTCTATTTCAGTGAAGCAGATAAAGAATAAGCTCAAGGGGCAGGGGGGAAGACTCAGGCTTGGAATCTGACTGAGACACTTAGTGTCAGACAGTGCCATAGCATATGAAAATGAATACACCGCAGAAGGTAGCAATCAAATCTTATGTTTCTAAATACTCAAAAATCTCGCCAAATCACGAAGCACCACCTACGCCACTTCAGGTATAAGACTTTTGTTGGGATATTCCGGGTCCGTCCAACGGCCTCCAGTTCCTACAATGGCAATGCGATAACTATTTCTCGCAATGTCTAAAAGTACAACGAATGAGCAACGGTTTGTGCTAACACCGCTGGATATAATCATTTGCGTGATCTTCGTGCAGATCTGCGTAAACTAGATTCCCAACTCTTGAGACATCAAACCTTCCTAATGTTTCTAAATACTCAAAAATCTCGCCAAATCACGAAGCGTCACCTATGCCAATTTACGACGTAAATTGAACTTAAGACTTTTGTTGGTATATTCCGGGTCTGAAATATTTTCCAACTCTTCCTAGAAACCATTGCTTTGTTCAGTTCATTATCAGAAGGTCGTCTCACGGCCTCCAGTTCCTACAATGGCAATGCGATAACTTTCTCGCAGTGTCTAAAAGCACAACGAATGAGCAACAGTTTGTGCAAACACTGCTGGATATGATTATTTGCGTGACCTTCGTGCAGATCTGCGTAAACTAGATTCCCAACTCTTGAGATATCAAACCTTCCTAATGTTTCTAAATACTCAAAAATCTCGCCAAATCACGAAGCGTCACCTATGCCACTTTGGGTAAAAATGATAATATACTATGAACGATGTGAATTGAACTTAAGACTTTTGTTGGGATATTCCGGGTCCAAAATACTTTCCAACTCTTCCCCGTAGAATCATTGGTACATTCAGTCCGTTATCGGAACTCCGTCGCTGTGGCCACAGGCTCGTATAATTGCACGCGCATGTATAGTAGAGCAGAACCTAAAAATGCCACAAAATGTGAATTCTGCAACGCTACGTGCAACACTGTGTGCAAACACTGTCGGACATCTTTCGCGTGATCTGTGCGCAAATCTATGTAAACTAAATTTCGAACTCTTTTAAGATAAAATCAAACAACACCATTACATATTAGGACTAATGTACTGCAGAAGTAGCGATACCTCTACACTTTCCCACAAATCTTAAAATTCAAAAATTTCGGCGGACCGCGAAATACCGTACGTCCTACCATGAGTAAAAAGGATGTGTGCTCTGAATCGAGTGAATTGAGGAGCGTGGAGCTTGGGTTGGAATATTTCGAGTTCAAAATGTTTTCCGATTCTTCCTTGTGGGATCACTGCTAGGTGCAATTTATTATCCAAGCTCCATCAGCACAACTAGAAGCTCCTATAATTTCATGTGACGTATGGCGGTGTGCGGAAATAACGTGAAACATGCAGCGGTGTGTGCTGCACCACCGGATATAATCGTGTGACCTGCATGTAAGCACATGATTGTTGCGGTACCTGTGTACAAGGATGTGGTATTCAGTAGCCAATCCAAACAATGTTTCTTTTTTCATAATGTTAAAGCTGATGTCAAAGTTAAAATTCCTGCATGAAGTATTGCAAGCGTTTTATATGATTGCATTGAAATTTAACGTTGATAATTCAAATTTCAATAATTTGTTGTCGTTGATTGTTCTGTAGATAAGAAGGGAAGTAAGAAAGCTATATTGAATGTTGTGCAAATGACCTTTTTGAATTTAGGTGACTTCTTGGTGTCATAGCGAACTAATAAAAGTACAAAATTCGAGAATTATTTCTCATTTAAACAAAAAAGGACAAAAAAAAAAATAAAAACATACTGAAAAGACAAGGAAAACACAAATCCTGATATATTCATGACAACGACAATTCTGATGTATTCATGACAAATTTCATTACGGTTTGAATTTTGATGGGATAGACTTTTAATGCTAGTATAAAATTTTGATTAGAGAAATGGGAATGAGCAAGAATTGACGCCGGATAACAACACTGATTTCAACCATAAAAGTACATCCAGATACGGCTGCTCGTAGAATATAGTGAAAGTTTTCTCACAATAATTAATTAATCACAGCAATTGTATCACTTTGATCAAAATAACTTCCAGCCATACATCGAAACGAATGCAATAGTCTTATTGCACTACATTTATTCTGGGTTCACTTTATCGAAGAGTGAATTGATTTTAGTTCAAAATCGACGTCCTCATCAGTTTTGAAATGAGTTGAACTGGAACAATAGAACACATCATTTAAAAAAATTAAGGATTTTCAAAATCTCAGGAAGTAGAAGCCACTAAATAAATTCAGGGAAATTAAGAAATTAGTAGCAAGTTTACTCACATTTTATGAATTCAAGCAGGAAGAAATTGGTTCCAATGTTTTCAATCGCAGTATAAAAAAAAAAGATTGCTTGTGGATTGAGTTGTTGGAGTGTTTGGATGTCAACTTTTCCTCTTTAAATATTTTGTGTGCGTATGAGTGTTTATAATTTATACAATTTAAATTTAATTAAAAACACTAACTGATCCAATTTGAATGCGCAGTAATCATATAGAGTTGCTATTTTTCCAATGCATTTTAACTAAAAATACCGGCCAATGATACATTTATCTTTATTGCTGATCAGTTGAGAGAACACTCCAATGTAAAAAAAAAATTGAACTTTTTTTAAAGCATACAGTAAATTTAAGCTTCTTTTGCACACTTTATGAAATCCCATTTTTTATGCATATATGCTTAAGTACGTCATTTAGACATTTCCGTTCAAACCGATTGTAGATTATGTATATCGGCCAAACTTACACCATTTTCCTTTTTGGCTTTTTTTTTCTGAAACATAAAAATTCAATTCAAAAAAAAGAAAAAATTTTATTCGTAACAACTTATAAGACACTGATTGCAAGAATGAATAATGGGAAAACAAACAAATAAGCAAAGAAATAAACCAGTAACAATGCTTTAAATTTTTGACAAATTTCGATGATAAATAAATCAACAAATTCAAAAACAAATTTTTTTTTATGCTTAAAAAAATATAAATAGAAATTGGTGGTAAATGTTGCTAGAATATGGAATTTAAAAAGAAAGTTTTTTTTTCTAACATAATTAAACAAATGAACAATTTTTGTCATTCTGTTTTTACTGAGTGGTATTAAAATGTAAAATTGTAAAAAGATGAAAAGAATATGAATGATAAGATTTAAAAAAAATGATAACACTGTATTCACCGAGCAGCAAACACACAAAAAAAAAGAAATTATGGATGATTTAAAACGAGGTGATGTTGTAAGTATCAAAACACTCAGGTTTTTCCTTTACCAATTCAAGTAAAATGATTAATTTTAAAAGTAAGATTTTCCTTCTACATAACAAAGATTTTTAAATTTGAAGTTAAAAAATTAAAGTTACCTTAATTATCATTTTTTTGGGGGGAGGAGGATCGAAACTTCAAACTAATAATGGTAATATATAAATGGCATGAATAAACAATAAAAATTACATGGAATAATAGAAATTATATTTTCCTTAGTAATAGCAAATTACAAGTGAATGAATTATAGAGTAAGTTTAAGTATCGAATTATGAAGAAATTAAGTAATGAAGAAAGTGTAACAAAAACAATTTACAACATTCATCCATTTTAAGCTTTTTATTTTAGTTAAAAATGAATCCTCCACTAATTTCAAGTTAAATCTTCAGTAGTTCTGCTTTTTTTTCGTCTAGAAATGGAAAATTAATCATAAACAACAGTAATATCAAAATGAAGGCAAGAAATTAATTGCAAATTTTGACAAAATTATTGTTATCTATTAAATTACGTGAGTTTTAAAAATTTTAATTTTTAACTTTTATTGTTACTGAACTGGGATTTTTCAGTGCTTAAATTCAATACAATGAATGTTGTACTTTGAATTGGAATTCAATATAATTGATGTATTTTCTGAGTAGGCGAAGACAAAATCAGCAATTTGACTACAATGAAAGTAATTTAAAAAAAAAAAACTTGCAACAAATGTACCGAAATTGATCGTTTCATAAAAAAAAATGGAAGAAATGGAAAATTGATTTAATGATGGATTTTGAATTGATTTAAATGAATTGATGATTTTGCTGTGTGGGCAACAATACACCAGAAGTTGCAGGCAGAATTAGGTAGAGCCGACACTTTACATACTCATAACTCTGTATGGGCCTTGCATCTTGAGGTACTAAAAATAAAAAATTAAAATACATAGAAATAAAAATATATGTTGTTCATACATATATGTGATTCAAAATAGCACTCATACAATTTTAAATTTCAATATGATTCAAATATTTTCTATAATGATTACCTGGATAACAAGAGAAGGTCCACCAGCAGTGATTTCGGGAGGTATTTGTGATAACGGACAATTTTCAATTGACATAATTTCAAGTGATGAACAAAGCGCAAGTTCAAATGGTAGATTGTGAAGCGATGGATTATCATTGATGTAAAGACTTTTCAATGAGTCCAAATTACCTTTAAAATAAAATTTGAAAATAAAAAAAAATGCAAAAAAATTGGAATGTTTTTCAAGTTCATAAAATCTTAAACTTTAATTGATAATAAATATTTGAAATGAAATTATCAATCAAAATTGCTGTGATTCTCAAAAGCTTCTAAAAGCCAGCTAAATGGATAAAAAAATTCTAAATGCTGCAAAAAACTCAAATCAATAGTGTTTTTAGAACATATCACACAAGCAGCAAATACCACCAAATTGAAATTTAAAAATTTCTTCATCAAAAATTTAACTAACCAATCTCTTCCGGTAAAGATGTTAGGTTGTTTTCGCCTGCTCGTAAGTCGGTCAAATTGGTGAGATTTCTAGAGAAAAAAAAACGAAAGGTTAAATACCTGTTTTGCCTTTTAACTGTTCACATATACCTACTTGTTGCTTAATTAATAATAGATTATTCCAATGCAGAGATAATTAAAAGTACAGAGAAAAAAAAAGCATTAACTCTGCTTCAAATTAAACTTAAATTCGATTCAAAACTCAAAACTAACCCAATTGTTCGCGGTAGGTTAGTTAATTTGTTTGACTGTATCCAAAGTTTTGTCAAACTTGTCACAAAACCTACAATAATCATATCAACATTAGTTATCATCATTTGATCGAAAAATCCTGAAATTTCATTTCAAACTAACCAATTTCATTTGGTATTGCATCCAATTCATTTTCCTCCAAATCCAATTCACGAAGCTTTTTCAAACTGCCAATTTGTGATGGAAGCTTTTTAAGCAAATTATTGCTCAATACTAATACCTGCAAAAAAACGGTAAATCAAATTTCAGTAAAATTTGTTCATAGAATACGAAATCACGTAATCTCTATGATTTAAATATTATACAACATACTTCTAAATTAACAAGTTTGTCGACATCATCAGGAAGTACGCGAAGTTGATTTGTGGACAAATTCAATTCTGTCATTGCTAGCCAACAACCCATGTCTGAAATCAGAAAACTGTAAATCTATTAATGGAAATCAAATGACAGCAAAAATATAAATGGCCAGGACATTTTAAACTGTTATGAAATTAAATCTTAAAATTACTAGGAAACAATATTTGAATTCAAAAGTTATAAAAATGAAGAATTCACCTATTGTGTGTGCTATAAAATTAATTAATAGCAAAAAACTAGCCAAGCGGCATCGATGTAAGAGCATTCTCTTTTAAATTAAGTTTGGTTAGGCCAATTGCTTTAGAAAATATTCCAAAGGGAATTTTTGCTATTGCATTATGTTCCATGTTGATTGTCTGAAATTCAAATTTACATTGAATTTGACAATTCGAAAATAATTTTAAAACAGCAAAAAATATACAATTTTATTTCCGCAAAAATTTCTATTGTTTTTTTTTTCTCAATAAAATGCAAATGAAATCCAAAGGTAATAACTTAAAAATAGAAATTTTGCACCAGCATTTCCTTACAATAGTAGAAAGTTTACTATGGGACGATGATGGTAAAATAGTCAAAAATTTGAAATGAAGTTGCTCGAAGAAATTCACGCTTTAGGAAACTTGAAAGTTTTTTTTTCCATCTGACTCTCTCTTACACAAAGTAAGAATAAAATGTTGGTGTCCACTTACGAGTAAATTTGATATGTTAAAATTTAAAATGAAAAGAAAGTATCATGCCACAATAGTAAAATTTTATTAAATTTAGTAAAATTTTATACTTAAAAATTTGACAAACTAAGCTGTAACTTTCTGAAATCTCTTTCCTTTCCAAATTAAAATTAGTTTTTCTTTTACTTCAAAAAAAAGGAACATACAATACAAGAAGTAAATTGTTGAGGTCCACCAGTCGGAAAAGCAGTTAATTCATTGCGGCTCAAATTAATTGTTTTTAAATTGGGTAGCGAAGCAAGCATACCCTCCTAGAAAAAAAAAAGTCTTTTTCATTTTAGAATGTTTTTTTAAAAAAAAAGTCCCATAAAATAATCCCTGAAATAAACGTATTACTACGATAGATTGGCGACCTAAGAAAAATTTTAACAATCGTCTAATAATCATCACCTTAGATATTTGATTTTCAACTATTAAATAATAATTCAATTATTAAATAATTTCAATTATTAAATTAAAATATACAGAATTACAAATGGATAGAAAAATTGAAAAAAAAACAAATGGACAGAAAAATAGAAAAATTAACCGGTAAAGCTTCCAATTGATTACTTTCAACTATGAATTCTTCCAACTTATGACAATATGCCATTGCCGATGGTAAATTTCGTAATTTGTTGTAGCGTAAACCCAACCGAATTAAATTTTGCAAATTACCCATCGTTTTGGGTAACAATACGAGATCATTGTGTTGCAAATCTAACTGTGTAAGTTCTATGCATTCACCAATTTCTAAAAATTTGAAAACTTTTTTCATCAATTTTTTCTATTGAAAAAAAAAATGAAATTATCATCCAATTGTATGAAAAGCACTTCGATTTCAATTTTGATAGTTCCAGTATCCAGTTATGAAATTAAATAGTATTAATCTGCAATATATTCACAAGTGTTATCTACGTATTCGACGTATAACTGCGCAAATCATCCAGAGCCTATCATTTTTATTTATACGAAATTTCAGTACGATTTATAAAATTGCATGATGAAATTTAACAAAATACACAAGAAAATTATAAATTGGAATAAAAGTTAACCTTCAGGTATCATTTTTAAATGGTTGTAACTAAGCAAGCATACGACAAGCGATTTAATTTGTCCAATTGTTGGAGGTAATTCACGTATCTTATTCTCACGTAAATCAATCATTTTCAACCGTTTTAAACGACCAATTTCGGAACCAATTGAAACAATACGATTATATCGCAACCATAATGTTTCCAATGAACTGATCTGATAGATAACCGGTGGCAACTGAAATAACACATCGTAAAAACAAATGATAATTTTCCGTCATAACTAACTTTACATTCACAGTTATCCCACACGTCACAGTACTGATTTAATTCAAAATCCGAACAAAAAAAAACCGCAGAGCTGAAAATATCAAATTTCACTTTAACAAAAAAAAGAATTATTTAAATAATAACAAATTTATCAAAATTCGAATTCATACTTTATTTTGCATTTCAATTGCTTTTTACTCGGAAATCACTATTTATCGACATAAGAAATTTTACCGATACTTTTCTCATTTTACATTTCTACAAAAAAAAGAAAGGCAAAGACCTCGCATAATTTGTTGTGACGTAAATCGAGCGTTTCAAGATGGGTAAGTGCAGCAAGCGTATCCGGAAGTGATGTTAAACCATTTTCGCTTAAACCCAATTTTTTCAAATTAATTAAATTACCAATTTCATTTGGTAATGCTGCTAGTTTGTTCTTATACAAAAATAGCTCTGTCAATTGGACCAAATCACGAATGGCTGTTGGAATGCTTACGATCTGAAAATGAGAAATTTAAGCAAAAATGTCCTAAATTGACAAATATATTTTAATAATATAAATGAATGAATTTATTTATGAAAGCATCATTTTCTGCAGGTACTACTCATTTTTGATTTAAAAAAAATTGATTGAATAGATTATTTCTTCTCAATGATCGAAGATCGTTTTAACTGCAAATTTTATGAAAAATAAAAAAAATCTAAAATTCATTACAAATTCATTTTCATTAAAAATTCATTTCATTTGAACTTTCATTAAAATTCATTTATTAAATTTGCAAAAATCTAAAATTCATTACTTCTAATATCGCTGTGATAAAGTGATAGTAACAAAATTGGAACTTACATCGGAAGAGCTCAAATCCAACCGTGTCTCCTCATTATCACGACACTTTTGCAAGTCTCTATGCAAGTCCTGGAAAAATATAGAATTGTGCTAAGAAAAGAAAAAAGCAAAAAATTTATCATTTAAACTAATCAGCTGATAAATCACATTTAGTGTTTAGAATTGATGTGAATTTTATTGAAATGAAACTTTTTCAAATGAAATTTTTGATTAATTTTTTAGTAAAATCTTTTCATAATATATTCGCATTTTATAGTAATGAAAATTTGAAAATAATTAATTGAATGTTACAAAAGAAGAAAGCATTTTTATTCCTCTTCAACTGTCACTATTTTGCTTAATTATTCTTCCTTTCTCTCTCTCATCTAATTCAATGAAATTAATACTTATCTAATTTTACTTATTTTTAAAATTATCATTAATCATTTACTTCTCACAAGGATATAACTATTAGTATTATAATTAATTATGAGCATGTTTTTTTTTTCTCCTCCCCAAGAAAAAGTTTCACCAAAACAAGATTATACAAATCATTTGGGATGATATTTTAAAAAAAAATCAAAGATTGTCATATATTTTCGGTAAAGAAAAAGAGTGAAATTAGATTTGTGAAATATCAGCAAAAGTTAATTTATGGAATTTATCACTAAACCATAGAAAATAATAGATAGAAACTTTTAGTAACGAAAATAAAGAAACAACGAAAAAATAATTTTGGTAACGAAGACAATCATCTTTTTCTCTTCTTAGTATTTGAAACGTTGAAATATAATAGCAAGAACGTTTGAAAAGGAGTGAAATGTAAATTATCAGATGAAGTAAATTATCCTCAAAACTGTCACCAAATTTTGAATAATTCCATTTCCTTTCTTTTTCCCATTGAAGTATGGAAAATTTAAACAATTATTTTCAACAATGAAAGATGAGAATGTTGTATAGAATTTATTAAAATATTAGGAAAATTCAGCTAATTTCAGAAAATGAAATGTATGATAAAATTTTAATAGAAATCTATAGTGATTGTAGAACTTGGAAAACGATTAAATTATATTTAAATATAATATATATAATTTTGAGATCAAAAATCTCATTTATTGTTAAATAAGGAACTACTGTAGGATAGAAACAGGAAGCGTTTTTTTTTCCTTTTTAAAAGATCCTTAAAAGTAAGAGAATTGAAATGAAGGAAGTAAATGTAAATATATCAAATAGAATTATTTGAAGTAACAAAAAAAAAAAACAAAAAGAACCCTAAAATTCCATAAACTCATATGTCAAATTCAATATTTGCAAAAAAAAAAAAAAATTTCTATGCAATAACATTAAGGCACTAATAATTTCTATAGTGAAAAAAAAAATTAAATTAAAAAAAAAAAATAGAAAATGAAGAAACCCGTCGTGGACGTTCACCGAAATTTTTGGATTGCGTAGGACGTTCCGATAGACTACTTCGATATTTACCACGCGCAAAACTTGATAAACGTTCGATGAATGCACCAGGTGATTTACTTCGAGTAGTTTTGGAATTTTTTCCACTTTCTTTTGATGATGGACGAAATTCAAAATTTGTTGCTGATGACGCAACGAGACGAGCTGATGATTGTTGCTGCTCATTGTTATTATTATTATTATTATTAGTAGTAGTAATATTATTACTATTATTATTATTATTACTTGTAATATTATTATTGCTTCTACCACCGATAGCAGCAAAATCATGACCATTTAATTTTGCTGCTTCTTTTGCAATATCCGTCATTTTTCCAGCAGTACGAATACAAAATCGTATAGCATCCGGAATTCGGGTGGTAGAATGAAATGATGAAGTAGTAGTGGTCGAATGGCCAAATTTGCTGCTGTTGCTACTAGCCAGCTCGTCGTACTTTTAATAGTTGTCGTTTTTCCAATTGATATATAGAACAGATAATGAATAAATAAATTAATT
Source organism: Litomosoides brasiliensis (assembly GCA_013365375.1). NCBI lineage: Eukaryota > Metazoa > Nematoda > Chromadorea > Rhabditida > Onchocercidae > Litomosoides > Litomosoides brasiliensis. The sequence goes on along the minus strand of JABVXW010000281.1, from coordinate 25,018 downwards.
AAATAAATGTATATATGTATTGGGGCAGCAATGTAGCAAAGGCTATTTAGCTTAAAAAAATATAAAATTAATTTGAATTTTAAAAGAAATTATAAAAATAAAAATTAACGACAGAATATTCGTCTCGACTAACAAAAGCAATAATTGATGGAATATCGGAAATGATAAACAACAGATAAATTTGTTTACAAAAACAATCCAGAAGTACTGTAAAATGAGGAAAACAAAAAAATACTTCAAATATTTTTACGACAAACTTAAAAAAGGAAATACAAAAATGAAAGACGTCATCATAGACTGAAAAGAATTTAAGAAAATTAAAAAAAATTTTTAATATACTAAAATTTATTGCTCAACCAGGATGGATCGGATAGCAGAGAGGTCAAAATTGGGAATGAAGCAGAAAAATTTTCAGACTATTTGCTTTTTTGGGGGAGGGAGAAGGATGGAAAAAAAAGAGAGAGAGGAAGAGAGGATAAAAGCAATGGTTTGAGAAAAATTTAAGGAAAATTAAAAGCAACGTTTCAGTCATTTCAGTTCACCTTTTTTTTAAAAAAAAAAAATTTCGAATACGAAACTTCTTTCATCAAATTACGAAATTATTGGGGAAAATTTGCTATATCTTAACCTCACTCCTCCCATCCTATAGGATTTATGCAAAACTGTGTTGTGCAGCACAACAGAAACATTATTATGCGAAAATTAAATTGACGGAGGAAAATTGAAATGTAATTTAATTAATGATTAAATATTTTTATCGCACAGTAACACTTCTTTTTCACATAAATGATACGCATCATTTATGTGAAAAATAAGTAATTCAGTTATATAAGTTATATCATAAGTTATTCATTTTTCATTGGGCTTAAATGAAAATACTTAAATTGATAATTCTTGAAAATACGAAAAGTGCAAAAAAAAGGAAGCCTATTAAAATTTCGTTTAACAATAAATAAATAAATAAATAAACGAACGAACAAACAAGTAACAGGAAATAATAATATTGCAGTAGTAAAACGTAAGTATATATTTTTAAATTATCTTAATTACTAAAATAGTAGGAGCGATGAGAAGTGGGAAGAGGAAGAGAGGAGGTATGTTTCACTCTGTCAAACAGTGTAATAGCAAGTGAAAGGAACTTAAAATCGATTTCAGAAAGCATAGTTCAAAGAGATAGAGCAATGAGTGAATGAATTGAAGGAATTGATATTGCGGACAATATGCTAATTTAATTTCATATATACAAAAATATTATTTGGCTATAAGCCAACTATTATCCGTAAAATAATTCAGGCCAAGTATTATTTCAAAAATTTTTTCCTTTCCTCCTCACAACTTCAATTAATCACTTTCTTCATAATATGAAATAGCAATAAAATTTTTTCTAAATATAAACAAACGAAAAAGTTTTATTTTTCTTTAGTTGAAATAATCTCAAATAATAATGAAAGATTTAAATTACAAAATATAATTGATGTTTTTCTTCTAAATCATACTTTAAACATTTTCAACATTTGATAAAATTTAAAATTGACAAAGGTAACAAAATTTAAAGATGTTAAAATAAGCTATCCAAACATTAAAACATATTATTCATGTTCATACCCCATTACACACACATTTGCTAATGTTATGTGTAAGAATTTGATGTAAATTGCAAAATTTATTTCCTCTAAATTGCAATTTAAATAATTTAATTTAACATTTATAAAGGATTGAAAACTAAAGAATTCTAATGTAAAAAAGTAATTGAAAATTTTTTCTTCTCAATAATTTAAATAAAAGGATAAATTATGGGGAAGAAAAACAGGAAATTAATACTGGAAATTGTTGATCGTTGTATGTTTGTGTATGTGTATGCGTTGTATTAAAAAAAAAACAATCAATTATTATTTAAATTTTAAAAATTTATTTAAACTGATCAGATACATTTAAGGATAGCTCACTTACAGCAACATTGATCATTAAATAACAACAATAAGAGAAGATATGTTTATTTTTAAATTCTACTGCACTCATATCATACATCTTCCTCTCCTATCCTTTAAAGTAGCAAACTAATCTGTCCTTTTTTTGGTTTTCATTTTTTTGTCACCTTGTTCTCTTATACTCCTGCCATATCCAATTTGATTCGTTTGTTAGCTTTTCCATAGTTTACTAGAAACTTTAAAATATTTCAAACTCAAATCTATTTACTTAAAAAAATTTGCACAATAAAATTTTTGTTAAATATTTCAAAAAAAAAAATTGTTGCATAGATTCTGTTTTCCATTGATAGGTATTTAGATATGTTTTTCATTTACCAGTAAAATGAAGGAAGAAAATTAAAAAGAAAAATTATTTGCTATGAACAGATGAAACTTATTGAGTGTTAAAATATTGGTGATAAGTAAAAGTTTTTTCATTCATACAATAACAATTTTAATTTCTCTTTTCTTTACAACAACAATAAAATGTTAAAAATGAGGAGGAAAAAGGCAGAAATTATTTTCCATGAAAAATTTGAAATATATTAAAATTAAAATTGTGAAGAGTGAAGTAAAGAGAAAGGAGGAAGGGAAAGTCTACATAGAAAGAGAAGGAGAGAGGAGGAACATGAGAGACAGCTTGACGGATAATTGATAATATAATAATAATAATTAATAATAATAATAATATAGTAATATAATAATAATAATAATCAATAATAACAACAATAATGATAATAACTCACTTTAACTTTATCTTTCAATTTTAATCCGCGAAATGATTAAATAAGTGAATCAAGTGCTCAAAAAAGCGACAAAAAAAGTTTTTAAAGGAAATATATACATGAAGAGTACAACGTCGGTGTAATTCCTGTAATTAAAGGCTAAAATTAAAATCAAGTAAAAAAATGAATTTCGATCCGTTTCTTTCCCTTTTTTTTCCCTGAAAAGTACGACACAATGTTATTTATCAAATTCTAAAAAAAAACAAAAAAAAACAAAAAGGCCGTAAATGTAGTTAAAAAAATAGAATATGATCAAGATTCATTTCGATCCGTCTTTTTCCCTTCTTATCGAAATTTCATTTTTTTCCTTTCTTTTAAATGCAATATATGCCAACTATAATGAAATATTAAAAAGGGAAATCTCACAAGAATAACTAACTGATTGCAAATTGCGTAAAATTATATTAAAAACTAAAAAGAAATATTTTATAATGAAGTAAAAAAATAGAAGACTGCAATTATCAATTCCTTTTTGAATCGAAAACTAATCAATACTATTATCATTATCATTATTATTATTATTATTATTATTATTATTATTATTATTATAATTATTACTACTACTACTACTACTGTAAATTAGTTGTTCCTTATATTTTTTTAATTTCGGGATATAAAAGTGAGGAAATATTGTCGCACAGAAGAGATCGATAATAATAAAATATTACTAGCATTATCATAAAATAAAAATAAGCAATTTCAAAATTGGTAACTAATTTTTTTTCCGTTTGATTTTAATAGAAAACGATTCAACAGATTGTTTTGTAGATATGGGATGAAACGATTTTTCACTTTAATGAAATAATTTTTTCTTTTTAAAAAATCGTTTCATTGAGCGCATAATGTTAGCACAGAGATGATGATAACAAATGATAATATGATAATAAGGAGATTTGAAATAAGGGGAACAACAACAACAAAGTAAATATCTTATTAATAATCAATCACACTTTATCATAATATTATTATCATTTTATTCAATGTGATTTTCTCACTTCCCTCCCCCTTGATCCTTTCCTCTCCCCCTCCCCTTCTCCGTTGTTGCATTCTTTTTCTGGAATCATAATTAGTGCGTAGAAACTTATCAGAGCATTGATAATTACGTGATAAGAGGAAGAAAGATGAAGAAGAGTGGTGATATTAACAACAGTTAAAATTAGGAATGATAAAAGGAAGTGTAGAAGTCAAATGACATGACTGTATAGTGCAAAGGATACATCGAGACATTTTGCGAAGCATCAAAATCAAATTAAATTTAGGGCAGCGTAACCGGTTCCGCGTCAATAATGTGTTGAACACCACTACACACACACACACACACACACACACACACACACACACACACACACACACACACACACACACACACACACACACACACACACACACACACAGACCAATAGAGTGAGTTAATTCATTTATTTAATTATTAAACTAAAAGAGAAAAAGAAAGAAAGGAGGCTTAACGACTAATTGAAATATTTATAAAATGAAAAATTGATAGTAACGATAAAAACACACACACACACACACACACACCTTCGCACTAATTGCAACTAAATATTAATAGCTTTGCCTATTTGCACCAAAAAAAAAGAAAACCTCAAACAGGTAGATATTTTAGTAAGAAAAAAATTTTTTTGAAAAATAATCATTTCATTGAAATGATTAAAATGACAAAAAAAAATGGAAGAAAAGAAAAAACAAACGGAAAAATGAAAAAGACTGTTACTGCACTGTTCACTTATTAGTTTACTATTAAAGCAAAAAAAAAATTTCAACAAATTTTATTATAAATTTTCATCAAATATATGCTAATTAGCATTAGACGCTTTTCCATTTTAATGCAAAAAAACAATTTGCTAGGCATTTTTTTTTCTGATATATTTATAATTTATTTTATATTCCTTTTTTTTTTAAAAAAATAAATAAAAAGAACTAAATCACGCAGTATTAGAATGATAGCGGCGTTTCATCGCAATTTCTCACCATTTAAAACAAGTTAGGATTAAAATTATTAAATTCAAAAAAAAGTGATCTAATTACTAAAACATTTAAAATATTTACCTGTTTCTACTAAGTTACGAGAGCTATAAATGATAACAACATTGTCACTGCAAAATAAGAAACAATAGTGATAAAAGGATTTAAATTAATGATTAAATTTCATGATTGTACGAGAAGTAATTACTTCTCGTGATAAACAAGAAGCAAAATTTTTTGTACTATTTGTTGCTATCAATTATTACTGCCATATTTGTAGGAGAAAAGTTGTCGCTAAAAAATATTAATAAAATTGTTCGCAGGAAAAATTTTTGATAATAAAAAAAAAAGTTTTCAATTTTTTTTTTAAAATATCTTTATTGATTGGTGAAAATTTTAAAACTTTCATTTTTCACTTTCGAAAACAAAAAAATTGGAAATAAAAGGCGAAAAAAATAATTAAAAAAAAATATCAATTATCATTGGTAATATTTGCTAATTTTTTTTCTTCCTTTTATTCTTCTCAAACTATAAATAAATTCAACTAATTAGCTTATAATAATAATCAAATTAAATTAAACAAATGTAAAATAATTGATTTAATAATTAATTGCTCTGATAGGGAAATAAATGGTATAAATCGATTTACATAATACTAATAATCAATGCGAAAGGAATAAAAAAATTCAATTGAAAGGGATAGTTAAATTGAAATGTGAAGACGGAAGAGATTATAATAAATGCAATTAGAAGGAAATAAGATTTATCGCTCAAATGATTTTCCCTTTCTTTCATTTTAATAAATTGTCGTTCATCGGCCCCATCCTTACCGCTCTCCTATTTTCCATTATTATTCAATTTAAAGAAAAGAACCAAAAACACTAATAATAAGAGAAATTTAAATTTTAATGAACTGAAAAAAAAATAAAATTTCAAGAAAAAAAAGGCTCTAACCAAAAAAAAAACACAAATTTGTAGCTCTAACTAAAAAAAAAACACACAAATTTGCAAAAGATAAAACAGAGAAAAAAGAGGGGAGAGAGAGAGAGAGAGAGAGAATGTTTTTGAAATGATGCAAACAAATGCAATGATCTTTGACATTTTTTTTTGTTTTAAAAAAAAAAAGACTTTTAAAACCATCTCCTCTTCGTTTTTCCGAGCTTTCCTCATTTCTTTCGTCAATCTTTTTTTTTTCTCTTTTAAATTTCTCTCATTTGATTGCCTAATATTTCCTTCTATAAATTCTCACTTCTCCTTCCTTCCTCAGCTGTATTGAAATTTTTGAAATTTCAGAAAAACTTCCATTTTATTTTCACTTTTAAACAATTATTGATACTAATAGGTTATTGATTATTTCAGTTGTAATTATTATTTCTAATCGGTAAATCGATAAATGAAACAAAACAAATGAAATTACGAAATAAACTTTAAGTGGAAATAACAAGACAGATATGAATGAACGGAAGGAATTTGGAACAAAAAGAAAAATTGAACTGAAAATTTTCATTTTTAGAATTAATAATTGATTATTAAGTGATAATAAAAAAAATTTGAAAAACAATACAAATGATAGAGTAACAGAGAGAGAGAGAGAGAGAGAGAAATATGAAATGTTAAAATATATTAAAAAAAATAAAGGAAAAAATAAAAAACATTTTTATTTAGAAATTAATTTACAATAATTAACTCATTCATAACAAATAGTAAAAATAGCAATTATCATGTATTTATCACATTTTTATTTGATAATTAAAAAAATAAATTTTTTCCCTTTTTTAGAAATAAAAAAAAGAGGAATGTATAAATTAGGCTGCGTGTGTGTGTGTGTGTGACGGAGAGAGGGAGAGAAAGAGAGCGAGAGAAAAGGAACGAGAATATGCCAAAATCGATTACAATTTTATCACCTAAATACTTAAATATTCAATCGTAATCCTTTTCCATTTTTCTTTCCACCCCCCCCTTCCCCACTCCCCGTCCCACCCCCTCCTCTTTTTTCTGTTGTTTTTAACCGCAAACAATTTACCTGCCCAATCACAATACCCTATAACTCTACCTGTCTACTGCATACTCATACTTACTCGTTCATTTTTAGGAATGTAGCCTAAAAGTAGAAGGAAAAGGAAATTATTGGAATTGAAAAAAAAAATATTTCCTTCTCTTTATTTCCTTATTCCTCATTTTAACTGTTATTTTGTGCAACTCATGCTAACAATTAAATTTAATTTTAACAATAGCATTGAAATGAATGAATTACAAACAATTAAAAATTTTAATTATTAATCAATTAATAATAAAAGAAAAGAAGGAAAAAAGATGAATAGCAAAATTGATAAAATATATAAGCCTATATTTTGCATAATTTTTACCTCTCTCATCCCCATCTTATCATTCTTAGAATGTTTGCTTTAAAGTGATAAGAGTAAAATCGCTTATCAGACGAGCCTTAAAAAAATGATAAAAGGAAAGAAGAGAGAGGGAGAGAGATCTGTAAATATTCAAAATCGTTAAGAAATAAAGAAGTAATTGTTTGGAAGTGGCGGAAAAATAATGGAAGTTCGTGAACTTTCGTGAAAGTTTAAGGACGCCATTCACAATGTGTGTGGGAGTGAGTGGATATGAGGAGAAATTTCATCGTAAAATCACAAATCACAAAGGGTGAACAAATGAATGCGATGATTAAAAGATTGAAAAGGAGAAAGAGAGACAAAAAGAGGGAGAGAGAGAGAGGGGAGAGAGGAGTAAGAGAAGGGATAAAAGAGAGGAAGAGAAAGAGATGAAAAATAATGAAGTGAAATTAGCTTAGACATTTGGAAAAGGATGTGTTTATTGGAAATCTCTTGGCTAGTATTTTATTTGTCCCATTACAACAACAACAATAACAACTATTGCTACTACTACCTATACTGTTTATTCTTCAGGTAATCCTATCCTACCAATTATCACTCTTTATTATTCATCCACCTTTATCCGATTTTCCTAACACCTTAACTTTCCATTATTGATAATAAGCATTGATGGACTACCATATCTTCCTATTATCCAAAACAAAAATGGAAATTAAAAAAAAAGTTAATGATATACTTTGAGGTGGAAAAAAACAATTTCAACAATAATTTATCCATTTAAAGTAAAAATGAAATAAATGGTAGCACACATCAAAATATTACAATATGTATTGGTTGTTTGAAAAAATAAGAGCTTACTGATAAATAGGTTTATTGATGAATTACGCTTTGCCATTAATTAAGTCTTCTTTTAGAAGAGTTCAAATTTTCAAGTGCAATCTTTTAATTCTTCTTAATATTATTTAATGAAAAGGAAAGACTTCTCACTTAATTAATTTCAAATGATTATCAGAAGAGAAAGGAAAAAAGATGAAATAAATTAAAAAAAAAATTCAATTTTGAAGACAAAAAAAAGCAAAAAAAAAATTTGTTCAATATTTAAGGATGAAAATGAATTGTATAATTATTATTCTTTTTTTTTCCTCTTTTCATTTGTAATATTTGGCAAATGTCTTTAATCAAATACCCCACAGGAAGAGAATTTAGTAAATTATAATTGAAATCAAATTCCAATTCCAAAAAAAAGTTCCCAGATAGTACAAGTCTACACATAATAGCTATTACGACATAAACTAATCTCTGATCACACTCATTATTAATTAGGTAATTTGACGCAAACATACTGTATTATTAAATTTAAATTGGGAATTTTAAAAGCAAAGCTATTTTTAAAAAGAAATACCGCAGGTTAGAAAAGATCTTAAGAAGCGCAAATAATTAGGATTATAAAGATGATAATGCGGTAAATACTTATAATATTATTGAAGAAAAAAACTATTAGATTTTAGATTGACTATAAATGTTGTGCAATAAGGTCACCAACCAAACGTTGAATGATTTTACAACAATGTAGTAGAATATTCTTATATCACTATTCTAACAAAATTTCAATTATCAGTGAGATAGTTTAACACTTATCTGAGTTTGTCGCTTGTCGATTACTTGTTGATTACACTTATTTGTTAAGGTATGATTAGTACTATCACTAATGTTGAATACTTTACAGCATTATAAATGTTAGACGTCCTACGTCCTACAACGGGAGATGCAAGGAAATGTTAATTCATTAATTATCAATCATCCCTTTTATCACTATCACTATTATTTATTGTTCATTAATATTATTGCTATTATCTATTTATTAATTAATATTACTGTCATCGTCGTTATTATCACTATCAGACACTACTAAACGCTATAATCATCATCGCAGTAATGAATGATTAGCAATAAAAAGATGTAATATTAGGTATCGCGCATTATCATCATTATCATCATTTTTAATCATTTGGAAGATGACTGTTATTGACGTATCACCGTTACTGGCTAGCATGTTATTATCACTAACCGCCATCATCAACATCATTAGCATCCCCTAACCACTATCAACTGCGATCATTACAGCATCTGATTGCTATCCTACCGTTAATCATCACCATCACCGCCATCATCAATTGTCATTAGTAGGAGTAATATCGGAGGAGGAACAAAACAAAGGCTATCACAGAAAACGAAAGAAAAATGGAAATTGAAATAAAGTAAAATGAAGTTGATTGGAGTGGGACAGCTGAATGATAGATAGTACTGGTTGTTAACGATTGCACATATTTGATTTGCAACCAATGCCTTTTTTCATTTCTTTCTTCTAACGATAAGATTAACGTAAACGTATAATACGTGGAAATTTGAAAAATAAAATGACAATATGATAATGAAATTTCAAGATATAAAAACTAACAATAGTAATCTAAAATACAAACTTGTATATAAATATAAAATCATAGTTCTAATTAAATTATAATTCATTTGCAACTAATGGTAATTTTTCAACGATTAGTACTTTACTACTGAATGACAAATGAGAGTGTCTTAATATTTCGATTTTTTTTTCCGTATAAATCAAACGAACTAAAAAATTGTTTTTTTCTGAAAAAAAAAATGGTTGCTAAATGAGTAGAAAGGAAATAAACAGGACGACATTGAAGCGAAAAAAAAAAATTTTAAATGCAATATCAACGTGGAAACCATTAAATGAAAGTCATATGATGTGACAGTTATCACCTACTAAACTAACAAATGGATGATAATAGTGAAATTTTTAACAAAATTTATTATCACATATACGTGCTACTTACAGGAACTTCACCACCACCACCATCATCATCACCATTATTATCATCCCAAAAAAAGAAACCGGCGTAGTAAACAGTTTTTAGACGTAATATTAGTGCGCAAAAAAAAAAAAAAAAAAAAAAATTTTGCTACATGGAAAAATGGATGGATGGAAAAAGTACAGTACAGCAAAAAGCTAAAAGAAACAGTATCATTAATATAAAATTTGCAATGAATAAACTAATTATTTGATAATTTGATAAATATTTGATAAACTAAATTGATTATTTCGTAAATATTTGAAGGTCATTAAAATGAAACGAAAAAAAAAGAAGACAAATGAACTGTGCGCACTGTTTCGTTTTTTTTTTGTTTTCTTTCAATTTCTATACAAAAATGACTTTTATAAGAGTGTAATTTCGGAAGTAAAATTTAAAAAAAAAACGAAAGAAATAAAAGTAAAAAAAAAAATCGGAATAGAAATGGTCATTTACAAACCATTTTCCAATTTCGCTTTTTTTTTTGCAATATCTCTTTTCATCTATTAAAAGAAGAAAAATCACAGCACAGTCACATAGGAGGCATTAATTGAAATTGAAAAAATGGGAAACAAAATGATAGTAATATATTTATAATATATGTACGAAGGGACAATTTAATTCCTTTCTTCTCTCTCTCTCTCTCTCTCTCCTCTACTTTTATTTATGAAAATGAATTTTAACAGAAATTTGTATGCTACACCTGTATATTGTATATTTATGTTTTACGACAAAATTTGAATAAAACTTTTGCAATTTTTTAAAGAAATGAAATTGCTTAAATGATAGGAATGGAAATTTTCCTTTTATCTCTCTCAGTTAGTCGAGTTTTCAGAGAGAAATATTTATGAAAGAGAAGTAGAGATATCTACGAAATAGTACAATAATGATTGGTTTTTGATAATCAAAATTAAATACTGAAAAACTTTTTTCCCGTTTTTCAGAATATTCAAAATTTAAATTCATCAAAAAGAAACCATCGCTTAAAGTTATTTTATATCATACCATTCGTCTCACAGAAGTACGAAGGAATGAGCAAACTAATCCTATTATTATCGTTTATAATTGTTATTCATTATTGTTATTAATTATAACAAACAATAATGATAATAATAATAACAATAACAATAATAATAATAATGATAATAATAATAAAAATAATAAAAACAGTGGACAACGATGATAATTTTAGGATAATGATAGTTATCATTATCATCACTTCTTAATTTCTAATTACTGTTAGAGTGAGTATCACTGAAACTACGTGAGAATTTCAATAAGTCATTGATGTAAAGGAAAACCATCGATAAAAGTTCCGTCAATTTAACTTTTTTAAAAATTCATAAATTTATCAGCAAATTATAAAGAAAAAAGAAATTCGATGAATGTGAAAAAAAAATTATTGACAATTTAGCATTGTAGGCTTAAATATTTCTGCTATTTTAATTTTTCTTTCCTTACTGACTAAAATCAAATTTCAGCACATTATCGTTCTGAAAATTTTTCCTTCTTTGTCTCCTCTCTCTCTCTCCCTGCTTTTAATTAAAATATTTCAATTAACAGTGTTTAAGTGTTTAGTTGTTTGAAAAAGCCTAACAAATAATTTATCTGCCTAGGAAGATATGCCTAATAAATTTCTCATAGCATACATTAAAATAAGACGTAAATTCTTAAATTTTGTTTTTACTGCCTATTTTTGTATTTCGTCCACTTTTTCTCAATTTTCTTTTTCTTCGTCTAACTTACCTTTCTTTTTCCTTTTAAATTCTTTCAATCTTTTTTTCCCTGTGAAATATAACTTGAAATACACTACACTGTTGGAAAACCGAAATGGACGAAGAGGGAGAGAGAGGCAGAAGAGTTAGAAGAGCAAAATTCCTCAACAATATGGGAAAAAGAAAGAGAAATAATTAGAAATGAAGTATTTAACTTTTAATTAAAATTTTGAACAGAGAAAAATTTGATTTTCTCATAAAATTACTTCATTAAAATCTCATGTTAATTAAAATTATATCATTCCCTCTCTCCCCCTCATTCATTATTGAGGGAATTTTTGCTTCTTCTCTTCCTCTCATTTTTTTTCCTCCCCACCCTTTGTCCACTCCTCACGCGACTCCCATCTTCTCACGCTCCCCATGTACATGCCAAACTTCACGCTTACATTTCTTACAGTACCAACTTTCTCGTATTGATTTTTCTTGTCTTGAAAATTCGCCTAATTAATTAAAGTTACTTAGAGTTTTTTTTTTATTTTGAAAAACGATATTAAAACTTAATTCACATGAAATTGCTACTCTCACACTTTTCCTTTTGTTTAAATCTCAAACATTCGAATAATTTAAATGTTGTTGGGCATTTATAAGTGATTGCCATATCAAAAGAGAAAATGAAATGTTTTAAAAATAAATTGAAAAAATTCTTCTTATGGAAACAAATAAGCAAAATAACCTTTCACGTATGACAGAAGCAAATAGTTCTAAATATTTTGAATAAACTGATATGAAAAAGCTAAGAAAAAAAAACCGACGGAAAAGCTATCTTTTTTTTTTCTTAGAAATCAGTGATTGGAATTTGGTGCTAATTAAATGCAAAAAAAAAAGAAATAATATCCATTAAGACGAAGAATGTTTAGGCAATTTAGAAAATGAAGAAAAAAAAACCTATCAAAATTACGAGAATTCAAAATACTTAATTTAAAAAAAAATTCATAAAATTTTAGGAAAAATAAGAGCAGATTGTAATTTCACGTAAATTTCTTTTGCAAATGTATGATATCTTTAATAAATGTAACAAATCCCAGAAATTTTAACTTTAAATTGAGATATTTCAAAATAAACTTATTCTTAATTTTTGTTAGAAAATAAAAAAAAACAAACTTACAAATTCCTTCAATACGTCTACAATTCGATGTCTTGTTCGAGTTGCTCCAGTATAATGTACTTTATCCTGACCTGGTCGATCGATTACTGTTACTCGTTTACAATGTTCGTTGCCGTGCGAGAAGCGTTTTCGGTCTGCCATTTTCTGTAAAAAAAATTACATAAAAAGAAAAAAATTATTTAAAAAAATTTTAATATTAATTTCACTCCTCATTGGTCATCATCACTTTCACGTCAACTTTTTCATTGCTTATTAATTTAAACGTTTAATATAATATCAATTGTACTGAATTTCTTCCGCTTATATCCTATCTTCATTTTACTATGTTTAGTAACAAAACTATTTTCTTAAATGAAAAATAAAATTTACAAATTCTTCTCTATCAAATATTCTGCTCTAAAATATTATTTAATTTATCTTTCTCAATTTCGTCTATTGTTTGCTTCCAAGAAGAAGAAGCTCTAATCTCTGATAATCAACAAGCGCAAAGACAATTGACAACAGTCAAACATAAAACTGAAAAGGTACCAGAAGAAATGGGATAATTTAAATTAAAAATGATAAGTGCTGCAAAGGCTAATGCTTACAACTATTGGTAGAAAGGAAAAACAAAAATTAAAATTCATCAATTTTACTAGAAATTATGAAAAGTATTTTACGCCTAAAGCTTTTTCTTCCTCTTTAGGAGAGAGAGAGAGAGAGAGAGGAATGAAGAAGAAGCCATAAGGCATGCAAGCAACTCGTACAACTAACCACCACTCACCAACTCTGGAAAAATGCGGAATGACATATTCCCACACAGACAAAACGCTTGCACCTCTAGCACCAAAAACAGTCCAAACACCCGGTGGAGCAGACTGTACACTCTTGCTGTGACAGACCAAACACACCCGGCTAGCATAGACTTAACAATTCCCACGAAACATTGGATCATCCGGCTGAATGCTACCAATGCACATATCGATGGAGCCTTACTGTCACAGAACATCCCTGTGAAGTAGGCTGAACACACCCGGTAACATAGACTGAACGTTTCCCACGTAATATCGATGATGAAACATCCGATGATCCAGTGAAATAGCCTGAATGCTTCCGATGTAGTATTTGGTGAAACACTCGGTAAACAGGACCGGTAAACAATGCACGGATGGATAAATGATGATAATAAAAGTATGGATTTTTGTTAAACAGAGAATAATAATGTCAATCCAACAAATTAACACTATAAAAAAAAAAATTAACACTAAAATTAACACTCTCAGTCACTTCTTATATTTCTACAAGAACGTAATCCCCCCCTCCCCCTCCTTTCCCAATCAGGTTACAAATTTCTATAAAGTAAATTAGAGAGAAAAAAAAAAGGCCATAACTTAACAAATCTCAAGCTACGGTTAATCCTAAATTAAGTCATAACCTAATTTCAACTTTTACAAAATGGCTAAAATTACTATTTTTTAGCTAGAATTGTAGTAATGGATTAATAAATAATATTGGATTATAAAAACGATATGAATGTAAAAATTTTCAGGCATTTTCATTTTTTTTTGTTTCCATCTTTCATCTCTATCACTGATAAATTAACACTGATAAATTAACCCTATCACTGATAAATTAACATTCCACGTCATTTTTTATTTTACATTTGTTCCATTTCATGTTACTTGTTATTTTACAATTATAAATAAATATATATATATGTAAAATATGTGAAATAAGACCTGTAAAAGATCGGGAAATGAACTGTTTGATGGTGAAGATTTTTTACGATGAACGATCGGTATAATAAAATGAAATTCAGAATTACGCGATACGCCAGGAAGTGATAAACGATGAATAGCTGAATCCCACGTTTTTGCAAAAATACTCCGATTTCTTTCGTAGAGGCACGACTGGGATTGTTTACTTTCCACTTCTGTTCTCATCACTGTTGTTGTTGTTGTTGTTGTTGTTGTAATTGTTGTTGTTGTTGTCGTTGGAGTTACTGTGTATGTTGGATTACAGTAATTAGCATAAAATTGTGATATTGCAAGAGTCTCTGGATTGTCAGTGCTAATTACATGTTGTATTTTTGATGACATCTTCCTTTCTTTACCGTAATCGTATCGTCGTCTTTCTTCTTTTCCTATTTTTCATTCAATTTTTTTTTTTTGTTAAAATTTTTATGAATAAATTTAAACGTTCAAAATTCACAGCTGAAAATTCATTTTATTATTTATGCTATAAAAAATCATTTGAGCATTTATTGAATTACTAAAAATTACAACATGAAAATGTGTACTTTGATGTTTTGGTAATGTTCCACATTTTTTTTAAGAAAAAAAAAATAAGAAAAAAGATTGGAAATGATAGGAAGCATCGTTATACAATGATGAATTTCCCACCAAAAAAAAAGCTGTTATCATTTTTTTTTTAACGAACAAATTTTAAATTTCATTTAATTTTGTAAAAAGAAATTTTTTAATTCTTCAATAAATATCGAGTTGAGAGATGTTGCCAAATACTTGACAGTTCAAATATCAACAATCGATATTTATTTAAATTCCTTTTATTATTCAAAATATAGCATTCAAACCATTTCATATATTAAAATGTTGTAACTAATGAGGTTAATTTTTAAATTATAATTCTTCAACAACATTTCAAGCTCATTTCTATGATAATATATGGAAAGGAAAAAAAATACTATTATTTTTTGCAGCTTTAAATTCATCCTCTAAATCTCTTCGTTTAACCTCTTTTTATGATTCCAGAGGTTAGGTAAATAACTTTTAACCTAATTTTAGCATTTGTTAAATTAACAAAAAAAAAAACTCCTTCATTTAAACAATTTCAAATTAGCTTCAATTTATTTTTTTTTAACAAAACCCTCGAAATTATCGTTTCTTTTCAAGAATTTAACTTTTAATTTCAACAAAATTAGAATTATTTTTATTACATTTCACACGTATGCGTGTGTGTGTAAAATGTTAGTAAGGAAAAAAAACAATATTTTTTCACGTTTCATACACGTTAAAACATTAGGAAATATTTTTTCCACTTCAAGTTATTGTTTCTTTTAAAACAAAAGAAACTTTTTTTAAAGAAAAAAAAGAAAAAAAGAAAGGGAAAAAGATTGGAAAAAAAAATGTTTGGGAGGAAATAAGCAAAGAGGAATGAAAAACTCTTTAAAAATATAATGGGTATGGATGAGGCAAGTGAGAAGAATAACACTGTGAAGCATTTAAGTTTAAGTTTAGCCAATAAGCAATGAAGAACAGCTGGAACTAATTAATCACATAAGTAAGGATTTTATTTTATTTTTGTTTTTTTTTTCCTTTCTCTCTTTCTCTCTCTCTCTCTCTCTCTCTCTCTCTCTTTAACAGATGCACACAGTTCTAAAGTACAAAATAGCTTGACTGTGAAATTTCACCAGTTTTTTTGAATATAAATAATTGAAAAGCAAAGAACAAAAAAATCAGGTGATAATTTGATAAAAGTAAGTAATATTGTTTTCATTTTAGTTTATTTTATTTTTTTTTTGATTTATTTGTAAAAAAACAAGAAAACAAGTCTGTTCAAAATTACTTGTTTTCTACTACAAATGATAAATCTATCAAAGAAACAAAAAAAAAACGAATGAAACAAATTTGTCATTTTTTATTTGTATTATTTGCATGACTCTTCGAAGGATCAAAAGATTTAAACGTAGATATTTGTGGTTTTATAAAATATATAAATTAAAAATATTATTGTCATTTTTTTCGCCCAACTTATTACGCTTCAAAATTGTAAAGGTAAAATTAGAAGTGAAAAAAAAAAACAAAAAAGTCGCAAATTCAACAATAATGTTTGTCTAACAGAAACAGCAAATAACATATTTGTTTTTTTTTTTTTGTTTTTTTTTATTTCTGAAAGCTAAAGAATTTTATACATTATGATTTAATGCTTATTACTTGTAAATAGAAAAATGCTTTAAGCAATAATTTTTAAATTAAATCTTACGAATATCAAATTCTTTCTTTTGACAATGTTTGCTAACAATTCGTTTCAACGATGTAATGATAATTAAAAAAAAAAAACTTTAACGTATTTTAATAAATAGCACTGAATATGATGATGTCCAATTGAATAGTTACAATAATAGAGAGAAAAAAAATTTATTATTATTATTAATTATTATTATTATTAATTATTGTTATTAATTATTATAATTGTTATTAATTATTATTATTGTTATTAATTATTATTATTAATTATTGTTATTAATTGTTATTATTAATTATTGTTATTAATTATTATTATCGTTATTTATTATTATTGTTATTAATTATTATTATTATTATTATTATTAATTATTATTATTTTATTATTATTATTATTATTATTAATTATTATTATTATTTTGTTATTATTATTGCTATTATTATTATTATTATTATTAATTATTATTATTATTAATTTTTATTATTATTAATTATTATTATTAATTATTATTATTATTATTACAACTAATTGAAGAGGTTTTGACATGAGGATAGTCAATGTTTGCTGTAAATCATCCACTACAAATAACAAAATTAGCACTGATAATTTAATAAATTAATTTCCCATCATTTGACAAATTTTACAACAAATCAGTGTATAAATGTCAAAAAGCAAAAAAAGGTGGAAATTTTGTTTTTGTTTTTGTTTTTTTTTTTCTTAAATTCATTAAATAATAAAATTACTAGTGAACGAGCTAGCACAAAAGAGGGAGGAACAGAGATGATGAAGTTTGAGCAAATTTTTCCAATCGAAAATTATTTCATCCCATTGTAACCAACAAAGACAACAAAACAAAAAAAGCGGAAGAAGAAGAAGAAGAAGAAGGAACGGAACTAACAAATAAAATTTCTATTTCATATCAATTTTCTTTTCGTTCCTTTTTTTTCCTCCTTTTCTTCAATGAACAATTAATTGAAGTATGCAGGAAATTATGAACAGATATGATGAAGGATTTTTAACTGTAAATTTTTACAAAAAAATAAATAATATAAATTGAAAATGATATTCAATTGTTCATAATTTCAAAATTTTCGAATAAATTGAAAATGATATGAAAGAGTAAGATGAAGGAAAGTTTGTAACTAATAATGTGTACAATTTAGGAAAGTAATTTTTCTTACAATAAAAAAAAATAGCAAAGTATATTAATGGAATTAGCTCAAATAGTTTTTAATTTTGACCTTTTAATTAATTCACTGTTGACCTTTTAATTAATTCGCTGAATGGGAAACAACACGGAAAGATAATAGAAAAGTATGTGTTAACTGCAAAAAAAAAATATTTGCTTTCTCAATTAAACAATTAATTCCGATTAAAATATAATTTCAAATTATCCTAAAACGAATTGTAATACGGTGATCTTTTAGCTATCTAATAATAAATTTCAATTTAATGAAAATATAAAATTTCAATTAAAAATTATCTATACTTTAAGCAAAATTAAATATTTTAGTAGTGCAGTTAGAGAAGTCAAAAGTTACCATAACGAATGTTAGTTAATATTAAATTAATGAAATATTAATATTAATATTCCATTAATTAATACGCTTTATAAAAGATTTAATATGCCAATAATTATTGAAAAATCTGAAATTTTATTTTAATAACAAAAAAATTAACTTATTACAATACAAAATAGTAATTTTTGCATTTATTCTTCAAAATTTGATAGTTTTAAACTAAAAATAATTTTTTTTAGGATTATATTTTATGAAATTAATTAATTCAATTTAATTTTTATTCTAATTGATAGATTTTATTAACAGAAAAAAAAGAAAAAAAAACAAATTTTTCTTTTGCTAACTATTATTGCTTGCAATGATCGATCGATGCATGAAAGAATTGATCATCCGAATTTTCATGCATTGTTGAATATTAATCGAACAATGGAAATCATATCATTGAATTAACGTGCCGATCGACCATCCAAACAGTACAGTATCCATGGTGCGCAATTATAACAATTATAAAATTGGAACGAATGAATGGATTCATATATGTACAGACACACACACACACACACACACACACACACACACACATGCACAGACACATATTTGGACAAATGCGCCTATTTTTGCTCAAAAGCTTTTTTGGATCCATCAAATTGGTAGTTTCATTGTTGTCGTCCTTCTTCATTTTTCGTTTTTCGTTTTTTCTTTTTTTCTTATCTTTTTCTATTTTGAACAATCATTTATGATCTATTTGAATTCGCCTTACTATCTGTTTACTGCATCCTGTTTAATATCAAAACTTCTTGTTTAGGTTATTGATTTTAATATTTAATAAAACTTTAATATTTAACTTTAATAAATTTTAATATTCAATAATTTATGATTTTAATTTTAATTTAATAATAAATTTTAATATTTAATAAAATATTAAATTGATTGATTGCATAAAATTTTTCATTAAATTATCAAAATACCTACAAAAACAGTTCTTTTCAACATTTCCTTCTTAAGTGATATAAATTAAGCGAAAAAGTAAACATAAAATTTTATTTACAATTAAATATTTTAGGTAAAGCATTTTTTCCTTTTCACTTTTTTTTTTGTTTGTTAACTCAATGATAACTTCTTTTTTCTTCATATGATAAGCTTTCTACAATCAATGTGCTGTGTTTTTTTTCCATTCTCATTTTTTATTTTAAATTACTACAAATATCTTCCATTTTAGTTAGTGATTTTAAAGAAGAAAACAATAATAATAAACGAATAAATAAATTTCGCGTAAGAAAAACCTTTCATAAATTGTATTATTTGAAATTTTTGAATAAATTAATAGATTTTGAATTAATAAATTAATAGATTTTGAAGATATTTGTAGTAATTTAAAATAAAAAAATTAATTTTGAATAAATTAATAGTTGAATTTTAATCAAAAAAAATTTTTTTTTGTAATAATATAATCGTTGATGTAAAATATTATGTTGCTGGCAGTAATAATTTATTACAATAAATGTTAAATAAATTTCGACAAATTCACTCACTTTCATTCTCATATCATTAAAGAAGATTTCATTCTTTTAAAAAATTATAATTATAAATGACTGATATGATTAGCATTGATAAGATTTGTTTGTAAGTGATAGTTTTTCACATTCGTGTTGAAATATCTTCATACCGCTATAATGGTAAAATTAAGTGGAAAATGTTGAAAACTTCAAATTCAATTTTCCTCTAACTCTCTTTCTCTTTTCTCGACCGTTGACATTTTTAATGAAAATGATAAAAATTTAAAATAAAGAGTACTAACTTTAGAAAAAAAATTAACGAAAAAAATACGATTACTTTAGTTTTTAGAACTTTTTTTTCTTTTAAAAAACACGATTAAAATAAAAATAAAAAATAAAAATAATAAGTACCATAATTTATTGTTGAATAATAAATAATAATGTAAAGAGAATATACATTGATATAATACTATTAGTGAGATATGGATAAGAAGAAGAGAAAATAAGAGATAAATGCTATTGTATGATAAACGAGAGATTAATAGATACAATGTTATTACTGTTTTCTCACAGTGATTGATATAACTTATGATAATCCACTAAAAGTTATGAATGATATATATATGTAAGAAACATGCGTGAGAACCGTCCTAAGGCATCCGATGCATCTGTCGATTGTCATAGAGTTGGACGACATGGCGTACACGTGCATCGGATGCGTTGACCGCTCGGCATGGCTCTTTGCTTATTAATAAAAAGTGCCTTAATAACTGGGGAGGGGGACAAGACAAACTGGCAGCATTTTTGAAGCCAAGTTGATTTTTTGGAATGTTACCTTATTAAGGTAACAATTGAAAGGTGATATGTTGCAACATTTAGGTGGTGGTGAGTTATTTCAAAGCGTTTTTTTATGCGTGAAATTTTTCATTTTACATGTTTTTTTTTTCTGATTGTTACATTTTATGGCGATTATTTTAAAAATTTATATATTTACATGTAAAAATTACGTTCTAACATTTGGTAAATTTTAGCTTTGTTTTAAATTTCATAAATTTTAATTTAAGTATTAATGTAAAAGAATGTAACTGAAAGGTTTATTTTGTTTTCAACTTTATTTCTTTTGAAAAAAAAACTCAAATTTAAAAAATTTTGATAAGACTGTAAATGAGTAAATGGATGATTTATACTTAAATGGAAGAAAAAAGTACGGAAAGAACAAATAGGTATCAATGATATTTTAAAATTTACTACCATATCATACATTCTAACTTTGTCGTACAATGATTGTTTAAAGTAAAAAAAAATGGTAAATTAAATACGAAATAGTAATTTTTGCATTTATTCGTTAAAATTTGAAACCTTTTAATACTTCAATTTTAACATTCAAATTTACAAATGATAGTGTCATGTATGGTGTCATGCATTTTTCGAAAATTTATTCATACACCAATATATCGAACATTTTCAGGTCAATTTCACTTATTACTTCCTCGTATACTTTTACACTAAAATATGTGACGGAGAAGAAAGGAATAAGAGAAGAATTAAAAAAATGAGGTTAGCAAAGAAATGAATTAATTCAAACAATCAACTTTTACTTCTGATCTCAACATAAATTGAATTTTTGAATTTTAATTAATTTATGATATATTAGCAATATCAATTATTTCAACAATCTATGAGCTATTTTGATAGTAATGACGTGTCATCGATACCATAAATCATAAAAGATATCAAACACTAAATTATAAAAGATATATGCTAATAATTAATTTAACAAAGTGAATATTTCACTATATTTTTTTTGCTTATTTATAACAATTAAAAAATAAAAAATATTTTCTATGCTTATTTATAACAATTAAAAAATTAATTTTTTCTTTCAATTTTTTAAACAGAATTGTAGTTTGGCAAATTTACAATAAAAATATATGCCATAATTTTTATGCTAAATATTTGTTAATAAAATTTCAAAAAATAAATTGAAAGAAAAAATTAATAAAATTTTGATAAGAATGATTACACCTACTGATGTGAATGCTTAATAAGTGTACCTATAACAGCACCGGTGGCATTTGATAATGAGCGATATCGCTTAATTAATACTTTCGTGTGTTGTTGCCGCAATTCTTGATTGATCAGCGCATATAAGATTGGATTTATAGCTGAATTAAAGCATAGCAACAAATGAGCAGCAAAAAATGTTGATGATAACGTTAAGGTTGACCAGGTTACCTGTAAAAGTATTGTTTAATTGTTGCCGATAAGTTAAGATGATAGCAAGAATTACAGTAATACTAACGTCTAAATTAATAAACTGAAAATGAAATTAATGTAATGTTTAATTACCATCAAAAGATTTTCATTTCAAAGCTTTCTTCTTTTTTTTTTTTTTGAAAATAATTTCAATATAATTACGGATGATAATAAGTTAATTTGATAAGAAAGATGATTTCATTAAGCTATATTATCATTCATTAATGATAAAATAGATGATTGAATAAAAATTTATTAAGTATAAAATTCAAAAAAAAAAAATTAACTTACAACAATAATCTCAAAATGTGCCAGTAAATTTAGTATCCAATGTGGCATCCAACAAAAAAAGTAAAATAAAATCATAACAACAATTCGTTTTGTTACCTGCAAAAATTTCTTTTTCATTTTAAATAATACCAAGATTTATCAATTAAAATTTTTAAATTCATATCCGCGAAAAAAATTATGCATGTTTTGATATTTTAAGAATATCATTGAATTAAATCAATTATCATGCATTAATGATTTGATTTTATTTAACTAACTAATTTTTTAAAGTTTCCATTAGAAGTCATAATAATATTTAAACAAAAAAATATTTCAATTTAAAATCAAAAGGTACCTGCCTTAGCCGTAAATTTGCATTTTGTTGTTTTGTTATAAAATTATGTCGATGAACATTAGCAGCACTTTTATGCAATTGTATAATTACCTTAAATGAAAAATTTTTAAAGAAGAAAAGATAGAATTTAACAGATGGGATTTTTTGAAATTTTTAGTTTGGAAAAATTTTGAATAAAAAAGGAATAGAATAACTTATTACATTTATGTAAAAACAGGTAATTAAAAGAGCAGGTAATAAGAAGCCACATGTAAATGTAAAATACATAAATGCTGGATTGCTTTCCTCAAAGATGCATTTTGTTTGTGTGATATGATAGTGATCTGAAAAATATTGTTATAAAATTTAAGTGAATTTTAAATATATTTTTAAAAATTACAATTTTACATTTTTCTACCTCATTTGTGATTATTTTCATGAGAGTAAAAGAAATGAAATAAAAGAATGTAATAAATTAAACAAACCTGAATGAACGGTATCATTTTGATTATTTATTATTAGCGTACCTGTTCGAACATCAACATGTACAACAGTTGCATTCATTACAACAGGTAACAAAAGTATTATTGCTAAAGCTGAACATAACAATAAAATTAGACATGCCACTATTGTTCTTCGCATTCTAAAAACAATATGTTTCAAGGTAAATAAACAAATATAAGCAAAATAGTTACTAATTGCTATTGTTTAATTACCAAGCAATACAATAAAACAATTATTTCATTTAATTAAAAATGCAGAAAAATTCTCAAAATTTTTTTCCTTCGAATAAAAAGTTAGAGTAAAAAATAAATGAATTAATTATTGCAATGCAAATATTTCTTCAATCGAAATTATAAAATTAAAGAAAAGTAGATTTTTTTTGCTTATTAAAAATTTTTTTTTTTAAAAAAAAAGCAAATTTTTCGATTATTAAAATTTCTAAATTCTATACAAATAATTTGTGATAGGAAATAAAATGTTAAAATATACATTAATAATATCAATTAGTCTCTTTTTTTCTTTTTTATTTTTCTCTCTCTCTCTCTCTTTGATTGTTTATTTTGTGCTTAATGTTTTAGGTGTGAAATGAGTGATAGGTGATACCTGATAGATTTAACCGGTGAGCATACTGCTAAATATCTATCCCAACTAAGTACGGTCATTATAAAACTGCTCAATAATTTGTTGACACTTTCACCGAACCAATAAAATTTGCATATTACATTACCAAATAACCATTCACCGTGCAATAAATCAACGATTAAAAATGGTACGTGCAAAATGACCAAAAAATCCACCACTGATAAACCTAAAATTAATTATTTAAATAAAAAGTTGAATTCTAATTAAAGTTTTTCTTTCTCAAATTTCAACAACTATCCTAAAATTAAATCAAACAACTCATGTTTTTTTTTTCTTAATCATTATATAATTGCTAATAATGACAATGAATATTTTATTTTCACAAACTTCATCATCTCACTTTTTTTTAAAACTTTTTTTAAATTATAAAAAATTTGCAATAATTCATTTAACTAACCCAAAATATAAATGAAAACATGCAATGTATTGCTTGGATTAACTTTTGTTGAATTTAAATTTTTTCGTCGTGCTGCTGTTAATACATTAATGATCATTAATATAACACTGCTAAAACAACAAATATTACGTTTAAATTTAAATTTAATAAAATTTCTTTTAGAATTTAAATAAAATAATATAATTAAAGATGTATACAATTGGTAGGTTTTGGAATGATATCCATCTATTTCATCAAATTGATATGCTTTCCTTTTTTAGAAAAAAAAAAGTGCTTTCACTAACTGCCAAAACTCATCCAATTTTCTAATTCTAAATTTATTGTTACTTTAAAAATTGATTAATTCTATTTTTACAACTCCCTTGTTGGTTGTTGTTTCCATACTACCATTTGTATATTATATGCTAATTTTATTCATCAAAAGATAGCAAGAAAAAAAAGTAAATAAAAGAATTAAAGAAATGAAATGAATGATTGATGATAATAGCATCACAATATCATTTCATTTCTTTTTTTTATTTTTAAAAAAAAAAATTAAAAATTACCCATTACCAATTATTCCAAATAAAAAAAGGATGAAATAAGATATGCTAAAAATTAAACGTATCAATTTTCGAGTGAATTCGTCATCATTTCCAGAATCTGTAAAATGTATACTCATTTCAATTTACACAAGTAATTCATTTGCAATTTACACAAGTAATTCAAGTAATTCATTTGCAATTTACACAAGTAATTCAAGTAATTCATTTGCAATTTACACAAGTAATTCAAGTAATTCATTTGCAATTTACACAAGTAATTCA
>JABVXW010000280.1:0-71569 GCA_013365375.1 Litomosoides brasiliensis | reverse complement strand
GTTAACTGTCTTCTTTACTGCTAACAAAGGCAACATTAACCTCACATAATCTTTAATCTGTTTAAAGCAATCCTTTGTTCTTGGATTTCACCATAATTGGAGGTTAACAAGCTTCTTCCCTCATCATGGTGTAAAGCAATCCTTTGTTCTTGAATTCCACCATAATTGGAAGTTAACAAGCTTCTTCCCTCAGCATTGTGTAAAGCAATCCTTTGTTCTGTATTTCAACATAATTGGAAGTTAACAAGCTTCTTCCCTCATCATTGTGTGATAGCTCAACCCTTGTTGCAGATTAAACCCCGCCCACATAAAAGGATTTAAATACCATGAGACAGTTACCTCATGATCTCACTCCTTACAAGGGCTCACTCATCAGCTCATTCTCACTCATCTCATTATAAACATCAGCGCACTCCTCTCCTTCACCTCATTAACGCTCATCTACAAGCGCATCATCAATTTCATCATCAATTATAATATTTGCCCTAATTTGTACCGCTGAATAAACTTATTGTTGAAAAACTATTCTATCGCTTACACTTCTGCTACAAAGACAAATCAGTTGCTAAATAAAGCTTGACGACGAAGTATTAGTGTTGTGGAACTACGAACAATAAATCCAAAACTTCCGCGACATTACTGTACCGTATAATTTCAAACAACTTATCGAATCGTGTGCAGGAACGGATGTACAACTTCGCTATCCACCAATAAGCAATGAATTCAGTCCAAATTGTCCAAGTTTGGAAACAGAGACGAAACTCTCAGATGTGAAAGAACAAATGGAACAATCAAGTTTAGAAGGAGAAGAAGAAGGACTGAAAATGAAAATGAACATAGTACTGATGCCAAAACAATATCAATCATTTGATGAACATATCAAAATTGAAGACTATCAAAGCGCTCGAGAAGGAAGTCCGTCCGAAAGCGTATTGTCTCATAATTCCAGAGCAACAAGCACAACTTATGAAAGTACGCAAGATTTTTCTACAACAACATCATAACAATTGAAAGTTACACCTGAAGCTTGTAAATTGATCATTTGCAATTCTAATCTTCAAAACAGTAGCACAAGAGAAGAAATTGTCATGAGAGATTATTTCAACGAAGTTTGATAACAATATTACTAGTACTTCGTGTTTCTTATCTGCTTTCGAAATATTTTTTTTTAAAACGGGAAAGAAACAAATTAATTTTTGTTGATTGTTTTCTTATTCTTATGACAACATTTTTCTCATATTATATATCATTATAAAAATTTAATTTATATGTATATGTCAGTGAATAAATATTATGAACAAAGAGAAAGTGGACATGAAAAATCACTTCCTTATCATTTCCAACAAGAAGAAACACGTAAAAAGAAATTAAAAATCATTCATCAGAACAAATACTTTTGGAAGGAATAAAAAACTGCCATAAATCAACTTCTATATCTACGGACTGTCGTTTGTGATAAGCGTATGTTGCAGGTAAATTCCAACGTAGTTGTGCGATGCATTCAGCATGGATACCAGATAATTTTTGAGCAACGAATTTAGTAATATATTGTCTTGTACTAGTTTTATGCAGCGAAAAAAGTTTTCCGTCCTTCTTTAGAATCGATAAACCAGCTTTTACAAATTGTAAATCTATACCTGAAATTTTGCTTAATTTCAATACTTCCATTTAATCGTTTTCCCTTTAAAGTATTCTAACAAAAAAAATTCCGTCTCTGAGCTTTTCGGCAGTTTCTAGCACTAACAGCGCTTTTAACAATATACATTAATAGCAAAAAATTTGAAATGTAAACACCATACTCATATCATTATAAAGTAATCATTGCAATTTTTACTGGTAGTTTAACAATTTGTTAGTAGTAAAAATGAAGAAATTTAAAAACATGACCTGTTTTAAAACCGCTCAACTCGAATCACACATTAGGACAGTTTATGTTGTCTTTTTTTTTTTACAAATTGATATCAGGTTGCATTCGGTGTACAGCTTAACTATCACCAACAAAGGCATTGCATTAAATGGCCCATCATATTGGCCTTTAATAATAAAGATGTCATAGTAAAACAGTATATTTAATGTGTAGACAAAACAATTACCTGCGTTATTTTTGGTACCAAATGGTGGATTCATGATAACAGTATCAAATACAGGTTTTAGAGCACTGATATTTTTCGTAGCATCCATGCAAATCACATCAACACTGTTTCCCAAATCGCAATGTCCAATATTCCTTTGACAAATTTCGATTGCTTCTTCATCAATTTCAACACCTAATCCATAGCTAAAAATGTCTGGATTGTGTTTTTCCTATGATTAGATTTTTTTAAAGATATTTTTGTAATTTCTACATTTCATATCGCGTGTAACCAGTTTCTGATATTTTTACATACCTACCTTGCACCGAGCTTAAGTGCTCCCAGAAGCAGTATACCAGGGCCACAACCTAAATCCGCTACGCTGCAACCGTTAATACATCCCTCCTCTGCGATTACATTCAATATTGCTTCTGAAATGAAAAAAGGAGATAAAACAAGCACGCTAGCTTCGGTCAATCATAATTTAACTCATGAACCTACAAGCTTATAATTTTTCATATGATCACGTTGAGCTTTTTACAAACACAGCAAGCAGCATTACTGTAATCCCTTACCGGAAGTTCAATTAAACATTAAACAACCATAATCCTTAGAAAAATTGAGATAAAATGCAAAACTTCGATCAAAGAATGTTTGTCAAAATAATACTTTCCGTAACATAGATAATTTCAACTACTTGCCGCAACAGCTTACATAGAAGATTTCGGAACTACTTGGACTCCGAACGATTGAAATAATTTTTTATAGGTTTGATTTACTCACGACCGTAATGAAACAGGAAGAGCAGAGAGTTGAGAGGGATTAAACTCTGAAGGTTAATCTTGCAAGCTGAAGAGCGTTTAAAGCATGCGGTGTATGTTTGAATTTATTGAATATAGTACAGAACAAAAAAGGTCGTTAATTCAAAATAATAATTTTGACTGTTCTTATGAATCCGTATGTCAATAACTATAACTGTTCGCTAAACGTAGGAGCAAGCTCTCTCTTAAGAATAGGATGCTTACCTGCAAGTTCAACACTCGTTGAATATTGCTCCAATTGTATTTTGAAATTTTGAAATGTTTCAATTTGTGACAGGAACGATTCAAACTGTTTCTTCTTCATAGTTTAGTGACAACCAGTTAACATCGCTTCAACTGATTCCATACAATAAACTTTCGAATTTTTGACCTATTATTCCCGAAAGAACACCTTTAATAAGCAGTCTTCGACGACATCAAGACTAAGGTGCACATTTTTTCATTTTTCCAACTGTTCTTGTATGCTTGGATTACCGTTTAATTATTACAGATAAACAGTATAATGACCGTTTAAACTATTTTGTCAGCTGTAATCGAAAGGTGTAACACAGTATTTGAAAATTTTATTTTTCCTAAGAAATCCGACAAACAACTGAACAACAGAAAAAAACGAAAGTTATTGCCGGGGAAATTATAGAGGAAGAAAGGATAAGTGTTGAAGCCCAAAAAGATTAAGAGAGTCAAATAATTCGGAATGAAGCATGAAGTATATAATTTTAGAACAATAAACAATTTCTCACAAAAAGGACATTGTAACTGCGCATTTAGATTCAAATGCGCAACACAACAAAATTATTCGAGAACATTAATAAGTTTGAAATCCAAGCAAAACTGAAATAAGCGTTTGGGAGCAATTGATGATTCAATAATCCATAAAGCATACTTTTTTTTGCTATCACAACCATTTCCAACAACAATAAGAATAAATGAAATGACACAAAAACAATTTAACAATTTAAATTCTGAAAAAATTCGATTAAATTTTTTATTTTTAATAGGATAATACGTAGGATTCGAAATCGAAAGATGGATGTACTGAGTGATTGCAAACTGCGCAACCAATTTGAATAGATCAAACCTTTTCTCTATCCCTCAAAAATAACGTAAATTCCAAGGAATACTACAAAACAAACTAGGCAAATGTTAGAACATTTCTGCATGACACTCCTTTAATCCTTCTAGTTTATCCTATTTCATTATGAATTGCCCTAGAGAACAAAATGAAGGAAACAGAGGGAGCGCAAGAGAGATGCTCTCCAAACTAAGAATTTATGAATAGCATGACAAAATCAGTTTCCGCTGCGGATTAGCGTCTTTATACATAAGACATTTCTACATTTTCTTTGAATAGGATTTTTTTTAAATTATCATATTCAGTTGTAATAAAAGCAAACCAGAACCCATAGAATATAATTCGAAAACAAATGTACTGAATGTCCTACAGTAGAATGCAAGCAAAAAGTTGGAATGAAGAGAAAACAAGTGTCTAAAATAACTTAAAAGTTAAGTAACGATCGTGTACTGACTAAATAACTATAAACAAGTAATGCCAAATGCCATATATTAATTAATAACTGTGTACTCTTAAAAAAATAGCCATTAAAACGATATGTACAAATATAAGCTAGAAAGGTTATGACTCACCGCGATAAAATGTGTATAAAAAAGATCCCAGCTAAATTTGATATTTCAAGAGATAAGCAATGAAATCACAAGAAGAAAATGAGAGGTGAAATAATTATGAAAGGCAATAGTATAGAGAAAGCTCGTCATCTCTATTGCTTAGATCCTAACAATTTGTGGAATAAATTATGAAGAATCCACTTTAATTCACTCACTGATTTCTTCAAAAATGTATAAGAATAGGATTTCTTTTTATTGCTAAAAACATCATATCCAATTCCCTAAATAAAACTGCAGGAAATACATGTCACATTTTCAAAAACAGAAATGTGACATATCTAAAATCAACTAACGCAATAAATTATTTGTTACCTACTTCCCTAATATATTTAAACTTTTAAGAAAGAACGACAGGAAAGCAAGGCACGGAATAAATAAAGACTACTTACGAGATATAGAAGATTGTTGTTGCGGCTGCATCGAAGGAAATCGTTTGAACTCTTTTAAAAGATATTCCACTGTTTGCCCCTGCATAATCATGTTGTAAGCAAGATGAGAATTGCTTTGCATACCGGCCGGTTTTTCCTTCAATTTTTTATTCGCAGTTTTCCCCTTTTTTGAATTACCGCCTTTTGCGCTGTCACTACCAACCTCGTTAGCACCACTGCTGAAGAGAGACGGACCAAACATGATTGCCAAATTGTGGATTTCCATACGATTCTTATCTGCGTGATTTGAAACGCTAAAAATATCGAAACGTTCAAAAACATGGAGAAACACTGAAATCTCACTGAAGATTGCATTACAATTTCTGGCTGAATTTCTCCCTCTCTCTCCAACAAATAAAATTCTAAATCATCTAAAATATATGTAATAATATATTGACATATGAAAGAATTGAACTCAGATTGTTAGGTTTCAATTTATATTTCGCTAACATAAACTAACCGTATAAGATGCGCAAATAAAACTTTCAGCGTCTCTCGATTAACCAGTGGTAATTTATTTAATAAATCATCGAATGCTTTTAACTTTCCTTCTCCTTTAGGAAGCCCTGAATTTCATATTTAATTAAACCATGACATTAATAAAAGGTAGTAATAAATGTGAACAATACATGAATGTAGTAAATCACTTACGGTTGGCATAAATAAAATCTTTCGCCAGATTAAATGGAAAAATTGGTTCTGATAATTCACGAAAAAAGAGTTTTAAAGCTCCTGTTAAAACATGGACATCATCTTCTGCCAGTAAAGCAATGTATTTTTCTGAAATTTTTGATTTACTTTCATCAGGTTGTTGCTCGAACATCTAGCTATGCAGGGATAACAACTGTAAAACAGCGTTGAAACAGTGTACAACATATTCCAGAGCTACATGTGAAGCAAAAGAATCCTTTCACATCATCTGTAACTTAATTTTATATGAACTAAATGTAATGGTTGATAAGATTCCCTAAATAAAGTGAATCTGGCTCATTCCTAAACATTAGGTATTCGACAAAGGAATAGTCGTGATATTTCTAAGGAGAATAAATGAAAAATCTACTTCAAGTTACACCAGTTACCTTGATCAACTTGGCACCGAATTCTTTGAATTGATGAAAGATTGCCACTAACTCGATAAAGACCATCTGTATCAAGACCTTTTGATTCCACTACTTCTGTAACCAATTGAATAAAACGTGGAACTGTCGTCTGTTCATGGTGGCAAATTGCAGCTAACGTACTTCCAAAAACAGGTTCTGCTATAAAATATAAATTAAAGTGCTTTTGACACTAGTTCGTCTTTTTTAATACCACAAGTTTTTTCACTTACACTTGAAGAAGCTTAAAGTTTACAGTGAATGTCTAGAGAGAATGGAGCACTGGCTTTGCAATCATCACTCATCCATTATTATTATCTTTAAGTCATACATAGAGCTAATTCTGATGTCATTTATATGTGATCATTGGCTGACTGAAGACAATAATTTCTCCCACACCATGTACTCTTTTCGCAATTTAGATTGTCATTCTAAAACTACTTCATTGATCAAACGGTTGCTGTTAGCCCAACCAAAAATTAGGTGATCACAAAATTTATTCTAGTTTATTGAGTATAAAGGATGTGTCAGTGCGCTTTGATTTTTTATAATTCTTAAAACAGATCATCACCTATAACTTGAAACTCGTGCACAATATTAAAAACAAAAAAAAGACGCAAGCAATATAAGCATAGAAAACTAACGTTTGTAAATGCCTTTCTCCTTCAGACTTTCTATGGATGGTCTTGACCGGAAAAACCGTTTCAATTTCTCAATAATAGACTCACGCGTCAACCTTACCTCTTCAATATCAGCACGCTTTTTTTCATCACCCGTTACTGCAATCTCTGAACCTGAAAAAGCAGCAAAAATAAGCAAAAAAAGGCAAGGTAATAAAACGACAAAATCTCTATGTGAAAATATTTCAAGAAATTGTGATCATTCAATAAACGTGAAAACTTAACCTTTTCCTGACATTTTCGATTTCTTAAAAGAACGCCGTGCTTGGCCAATACTAAGTGATCTTGATGAATGTGATAAATTGCTTGGATTCCTTACTAAACCAGTAGCAGCTAAACCTCTCTCCAACACAGGTGTCGGATAGGCATCAGGACGTGGCTAAAGAACATTCTCTTAAGCAAGAATAATGAAAATTTCAATATATGTGCCTGTTACATGTTTTCTTTCCCAAATTTATATTAGAATTAGAGTCAAAACCAAGACTGCAGATTTGGAAATTGAGCCAAGCTGTCTCCGTAATGAAAGTAGTGTTTGTTGATTTAATTACCCTATTACACTTAGTTTAATAGTACCGCATTGCTGTATATGAGATATACAGAACTGTAAAGTCAAAAAATTTTATTTTAATAAAAAAGATTAGTAAAATTGAACATACCAATTTTGATACAACTTGGCGCATTGCATGGAACCATCCATTCACATCCTGAGTGTTCGAAGTACTAAAGTAATAAACCGTGCCATCTGTTAGTTCAAGCTGAAACATTATACGATTACATAATTAACTTGTGACGTCTTAAAACTTTAAGCCATGAGCGATGGTAGGTGACTACTCACTACCATAAGGAACAAAAACAGATGTTAATGCGCTCAGTGTTTTGTGAAATGGTTAAAACAAATAACAAAAATAAAGACAGCTTGAGACCGAAAATAAACCATACACATTCACCTGAAAAATATGCTTCCTACGTTTATCTTTTTCATCTGCCCATTTTAAGGCTGCTCCTCGAAGATCACACATGCCCAACGGTGCCTCATAATGACGACCTGATTTCTGCAAAATTATTTCAGTGAAACCGTTATATATTGCGGATGTCTTTTCTAAAGTGTTTCAACCGTTCATTTAAGGGATCGATATTTGTTTAATGGTAAAACCTCAGCACTTCGTTCATCCTTGTAAAATATGATATGAGCAGAAGAGAGAAAAAGATAACAGGTTGTCCATTCCTTCTTTTTTAGTCTTGTTCCCGCATCTGCCACTTTACACTGAAAAATTCGATTGGTCCGTATAAAACAGAAAAGCATTAGTGATACACAGTGATGCTCAAAGGGAGACAGTAATACTCAAACAAATCCATTCTAGTGGATCATTATATCGTTGGTAGCAAAATAGGTTAATGGGTTAATGGCAATGATATGACAGCATAAGAAAAAAATTATATTCCCAAAAGTAAACTAGTTCATTTGGTTTCATATAATATTGACCGATAATTAATATTAATCTCGAGATTAAATGTCCAAGTTGAAATAAGTAGGAGCTTAACACTAAAATAAAGAAAAATCGATGTCTCCTCTCCCAATCAACAGCATAACTATTCCTTAACTTGATAATAAATTTATTTATATCCCTAAAAATGTCAAAAAGTATTGTACAATCGTTAGACATCACGTATAATCTTAAATACAAGCCTTTTCCAACGTTCCACATTTGATTGATTTCTGCGTAATGTTTCTGGAAGGCAAGCGATTAGGGTAATTGCTGGAACACGGTTCGTTACCAAGAGCTTTAGGAACTGCAAAATGGGAATGAACTTTAATCTCAAAAACAAAAAATGCCAAAAGTTGAAAGATAGAATTTACAAACTGGACAGTAATGTATACAATGTAACTGTAAGAACAAACGCTGTTGCAGAATGTTTCAAAAAAAATAATGTATGGTTTAATCATCTCGAATTATGTAACTTTTCATTTCGAATCTTGGCAATATAAAATTGCTATCGGGTTTTAAAATAAAATATACCTGAATGAAAATTCGTATCACTGCCGATTTCTTCATTTGATTTATGGGAATGTAAGTGTCCGGCAGCTTGAAGTTCCTGAGCTATTGTTTGCACCGACATTCGTTTGTCCGTAATTTTATTACGTACGCTTAATGTTGACCAAGCCGCACTTGATTTACTATTTTCACTGATAATACTATCATCCGGTTTTGTCTAAGCAGAAAAATTCTATTTTCAATGAAACTTTTATAAAAGCTATTAAAATCCTACTCTAATTTCCATATTAAAAACTCCCCAGGGAATTTAACATAAATTCGATTAAACACGCATAGAAAACGTAATTATTTTAGATTTCTTGTTGGAACCATAGCTGTCTGAACATTTAAAAATCATTGCATAGTCATCTTGTATACAATAATTGATTAATAAATCTCATTGTTTACACTTCAATAATAGCTGTTGCTTGAACTGTAAGTGGCATGCACAATATTATGCTGCAATCAGCAAGTACTCACGAAACAAACAGCGGATATAGTCGAATGTGATTCCGAGCACGACGCTGAGACATCATCATTTGATCCCACTTCACTATGCAGCGAGATATTGTGCGGGTTGTCCAAACCATTTAGCACACTAATAACTTCCAGAGGTGGTTTTAGAAAGCGTGGTGGTTTCCAGTGGCAATCACCTGTTTCATGGTTGTAGAAATAGGACCTGCAACAAAAGTTTTTTCTTAGGATTTTCATCTCGAGCTTTGACATTCCACCATAATCTCAATTCTACTTGATTTAGTTCTCAATGTGACCAGATATTTTTCAGAAATACCTCTGCAAGAACTCCTTTTCGTGAAATTTTTAACCTCTTTAAGTCTAGTTTAAAAGGATTCAAACCTTCCTGCATCTGTGAGATACTCACACCATCCACCTCCCACATCGCGAATTGCTTCATCGGTAGAACTCGGAATGGGTGGTTTTCCCTGCCGTCGACTTTCTTCTTCCATTTCTTGAACATTGGCATAGATATGATCATCATCATTTATTGATCCTTCTTCGATGGTACTTCGTGAATCACTCATCTTTGCTTGGTTAAACTGGAACATAAAAATATTGCACTCTTAAATCACAGAAATTGACATAAAAATTACTGATGCCAAAAAATTGAATGTGCCATTTCTGACTTAAAAAAAAGGCATACTTGACTGGTAGCATTATCGAGCAATAAAGTTTGCTGCAAATTAGCGCTGTAAATCCCGCTCGTCATCCGGATATTTCAACCAATTTCCATTAACCGATGATGATGAGCATAGCGTTCATGCTAAAATAACACAGCGAAACGACTAAGAGATCTCGGGAGAATGTTTATACGCTCACACCAAACTCCGTGTCACATATCAAACAAAAAAGTGCTCGTCACAACTACAAATAAAACGCGAAATGGATAAACGCGGTCCGCTTGAATGTAACAAAATTCTTGCGGCCCTTCTGAAAATTCGCGTGCTTTCCGTCTTGGTGACAGCCGGTTTCCAGTCTGAAAATATACTGATGCCGTTTGCTAACTTTTTATTGAAAATCTCTTTTTTTTGAAAGAATTTTCAAGTATTTTTATTTAGTTCTTTTGATATTTCTTTTTTTGCTTTTTCTTTTTTGCTTACTATTATTTATTAGTTATCGTTTTTTGTTTTAAGTTAATAGAATTTGAAAAATATTTACCGTTATGTGATTTCTGTTATTAGTAACTTTCCGAGTAAGAATGAATCTGCGTGCAAATAGTGCAAGAACTCTTTAAAGAATACTTCTATCCCTTTCTTTTCGGGTGAGAAAAACAAAAAAACCTGATGGAACTAGCGAATTGATTTTTATGTTTACTTTCATCATTTTTTCTACGTAACAGAAAAAAACACTTACTTTCAATATATTTTTTTTAATTGTTAAATTGGTGTGTGTTAGACTGAAAAATTGCCGAGAATTTGTTTGCCAAAAATTTTTTGATATGTTGAAACAACCAGTTGATGCGAAATTTTTTAATGCCATTATTTGCTTCAATAGGCGTTTTTTTTTTCTTTTTCATTTCCTCTGTTTAACTTCTTTTCTCTCCCTTCCTCTCTCTCTCTTTCTCTCTCTTCCCCTTTCTCTCCTCCTACTAAAATGGGATGGAAAATGCTCCTCGCAAATTTTTCATGGAAAAAATAAAATTTTATTACATTACATGAAAAATTGATAGTATCATTTAGTTTGCTTTCTTGCATGCAATAACCCTGTGATTCACTATTTTCAATTGCAATCAATTATCACTGAGAATATTTTTTGTTATTAATATCATTAAAAAAAAAGACATTGAAATGAGTTAATACTTATGATAGTGCTTTCTATGCTAACAATTTTCTAGTAACACTCAAAATTTTGTAAATCATCTTAAAATGATTCAATTTTATTTTATTTTTTCTTTCAATACATAATTTATGCAGCGATTACGTATGATTTATTTAATTTTTAAATATAAAATTTAATGGAAATACTAATGAGGAATGAATTCGAGTGTGATAATGACGAATTTCATTTCTGTTGGCAAAATATTTGCAAACTTTCATTCACTCTTTTCACCAAAAAGAAAAAAAAGAACTTGAAATTCACGACATATGCGACACATATTATTGGCTATTAACAAACTATATATTATAGACGTCATTAGCTTTTCCTTTCATTCCATTAGTTATCGCTCTGAACTGGTTCTTAACTTGAAGCATCGCTTTCTAAAACATTAGCTGTGAAGGAAGTAATTTAGTGATTTTTTGATTTACTGGTTTATATTGATGTTGTGCGATTAAGTCTATTAGACTTATTTCATCCTCACTAGGAGCTTACTAATTAATTAAAGCTACAAATGAGTGAAGGAACTAATCAGCTGAGAATAACTTATCAAAATTACGTAATAGCATATAATAATAATCATCCTGTTTTAAACTTTTGATTGCTCTTGTTTCTCCCTCTTCTAGTTTTCCGCTTTAATACAACTCATTTGCAATTTTTGTCCTTTTAATTTCTCTGTTAATAACTAATGAAGAAACTAGATAATTATGATTGAAATTTATGATTTTAAACTAAAATATGTAACTTTAAATCCTATTTTTAGCTTCTTTCAACGTTCTTTCTTGTCATTGTTGTTATTTGCTGCTACCACTTACTATTAAAGGGTAGAAAAAAGTTCCGAACTGTTCATGAGGAAATTCATATTCTCTGGATATAAGATTTTGTTTTTTTCTTTGATGGTCAATTGTTTTGCTGAATTAGTCATTCTCATTTTTTAACAGGATCAGGAAATTTTAATTTTTTTATCTGATGAATTTAGTACATGCAGTGAGTATTGCCATGTATGTTTCGTGCATAAGCGAGTTCAAATTAGCAATTATTCTGTTCCATAAACGTCTAGGGTTACTTCTAAAACATTTCTTACTAACACACGTGATATTTCATGCATAGTTTATGTTAGGAACGGGTGTGACTGACGCCGTTTACCCGCAAATTCATTTATATATATATATATATATATATACATATGATATTATTTATGTAAGTGGCTAATATTTCTTTTCAGATGGCCGATAATGTGGAACTAGTTAATTTTTTAGATGGACAGACGGGAGAAGTTTTGACAAATAATACAGAAAGAATTACATCTCATTTATCGGTCAACAATATTCAGGGTAAGTTACACGTGACAGCAGATATCTTTCAAGCAGCTGTATCAAATGATAACACAAAAGGTCTGAATTAGATTTTGTCATCCCGATGCTTCTAGCAGAATTTTAATTGTTATAAATTCTGATGGAACGGAAAGGGATATAGAAGTGGAAATTAGTGCAGTTTTAAAGCTCACCATCGCAGTTATGATTTAAAAAAATTGAATACTTATATGAAAGTTTCTAGCAGAATTCATCTTTACACATATAGCTATTATAAATGTTTTAGCATTTATCATTAAAATGTTTTATGTTTAGTCATTTGCTTCTTTTAGTAACTTTTCTCTTTGACTTTTTAATGTTGTATCTTGAGGTATCTTGTTATTTCTTTTCTCGTTAGAAGATTTTTAAATTTACTGTTTTAGGAAATGAAAAATATTGGAATAAAAGTTCAGTGGATTCGAAATTTCAAGAAGCCGTAATTGAAATCAAAGGAATGTCATGTCATTCATGTGTAAATAATATAGAGGAGACTATTGGAAGAAACGATGGCATAAAAACAATTTCCGTCTCACTTAATAAATCTGAAGGCTAGTCATTGTTATTGTTTTCGATTTACTAAATGAAAGAAATTTTGTGGGCATTCGACAATAACTAATTCAGATATAGAACACTTTAACTTCACGTGATCATGAAATCTGAAATGATGTTTGAGAAGTGAAATCTTTGATATGTCAGCCTGACCCAATCTTGCATGAAACATATAATGCTGTAGCTTTTTTGGTCCCTGACTAAAGTTATTATTATGTTCACTTTGTTCTCTGGTTTTGTTTTAGTTTTTTAATCGTTTAAGGACGAGTTGTTTACGACATCTCTAAACTAAGCGTTCAGATGGTTATTGAACTGATCACCGATATGGGCTTTGATGCACAATTGTTACAAACTCAAGGTTTTTTTTGGTCTTTTTTCAAATCGTCAGTATACAAATCCGTGAAAATAATTGCCGAGAATTTTTTGGTGTCAGTAGATGGAAAACCAACTTACAAAAAATTTTGAAAACTGTATCAAACCTTGAAAAAGATGAGATACGACTTCTTCCAACTTTTCATTATTCAGAAACTTTCGTGCAAAAAAATGTGAAAGGTGCAGTGAAAACTCGTTAAAAATAAATTTTTTCTTAAAATGGTCTTAAATGAGAAGTTGAGAAGGCCCCTAATTTTAAAGAAGATTAGAATGCATATTTGATGAATTCTTTAAAAAAAATTGAAATCACGTTGTTTTATCATCAAGACAGTTATGTTTCTCAAGTAGCTTGGTTTTTTAGATTATCCCGGAAAAAATTTGAATGATGCATCTCCAGCTTTACTTCAAAAGGAGCATGACGTAGGTCAAGTTCAGTCCGCCGTGAAGTTTGAAAAAAAAACAAAATTCAGACCTGTAAATGATGATTCCATCGAGAAGCGGACATTTTCAGTGGAAGGGATGACATGCGCTTCATGCGTTGCATACATAGAACGGAATATTGGGAAATTGAAAGGTTTCTATGATTACTTGTTTCATGAATTAATTGAAAAACAAACAGCCTTGACCTATAATTTTTTTTATTAATGTGATCCAAGGCAAGTGCAATTCGGTGGTGTAATACAACTTTTTCTTTCAAATTTTAAATAACAAAGAAAGATTGCGATTTTTTTTTGTCCTCTTTTCCTTATTTTGACTTTAAGCGGAGATTTAGCCCCCTGTAAAATTTAACATTGGTTAAATAAATCTACTTCAAAGACTGGAAAGTAATCCAATTTACATTAATGTTACCAATTTGCAAAAAGTATGAAATTCGAGTCCAGTTTACAGTGATGTTACCTATTTGCAAAAAGTATGAAATTCCAGGTGTGCAATCCGTAGTCGTAGCTTTGATGTCGTCAAAAGCGGAAGTGGTGTATGACTCGCTAGTAATCGCTGCCGAACATATAGTTGATGAAATTAACATGCTGGGATACCGAGCTGCGATTATCGACGATGGATTTAGAAATCATTCTGTGCTAAATTTACTGGTAAGTGTTTTCTATATTAAGTTAATTGTATTACTTATTAATTATTTCTGTTGTCTTTCTGGTTGTTTGTGTTTCAATTACGTTGTAATTTTGATGTCATTTTTTATGCTGAAATTTGTTTTCTTTCAAGACCTGTTATCGTTGTGACCGGTAGCACTCCGACGGTTCCATGTTTCACACTCGTTTAGTTAATAGGAAGTGACTATACTTAGCATGTTGTGATATAATTAGGGTAAGTTATGAATTTCAGATTACCGGGCTATCAGCAGGAATCTGCGCACAACGAATTGAATCACATGTTGCTGCTAGAAAAGGAATCGAATCATGTTCTGTTTCATTAGCAACGTCATCTGCAAGAGTTGAATACACTCCTACATTTATAGGTCCACGTGATATTATTAAAATAATTGAGGTATGAAACTTCAAGCTGATGAAGACTTACTTTTATACTGACCAAAAAATTCGTAAAGTTTTATATGACAAATTTTTTGAGGATTTGGGATATTCAGCAGCAGTTTCATGTCACGATGAGCGATTGAAAAGACTCGATCAGTCAGCCGAAGTAGCAAAGTACGTTAACTTTTTGGAGAAATGTGCGCTATATGTTTCCACATGTAATTTTGCTGCTTTAACAATTGAAAATGTTTGCTTAATATTTCTAAGAAGTCGATTTGTAATCATGCCTTAGCTAAAGACCTTACAGTCTTGGTGCCCTAGTTTTATTATCCTTCAAACATTTAGGTTAATTTTATGATTACATTAGCGTGAGTAATTTTGTGTTAAAATTTTATTTCAGGTGGAGGATTTCACTACTAGTATCATTGTTGTTTGGGATACCGGTGATGGGTGTTATGATTTATTTTCATTGGTTTCTCCATACACCGATGAATCCCAAGGCTCAGACACCAATATTCACTCCTGCACTCAGTCTGGATAATCTCATTTTATTTGTTTTGTGCACACCTGTACAGGTACCAGTTAATAGTTGTTAACGAATAGCTTGCTGTATTTTATGCTTTTTTATTGTCAAAATATTTGCATTATTTTTAGCATTTTTATGCAGTCACAAAAGTGTCATCTGCCAAAAAATGTTAATTATTGCGTACCACCCTGCTCAAGCACTTTATTTTTCTATTTCGATCACTTAAATGTTTCCTTACTAATATAGTTTAATATCTTTATGTTGTTTTATCGTTCGAATTTTTTTGTAGTTATTTGGTGGGAAATACTTTTATTTGCAAAGTTGGAAAGCATTAAAGCATGGTTCAGCGAATATGGATGTTTTAATTGTTCTTGCGACAACTACTTCATATTTTTATTCCTTAACTGTTGTTGTCATGGCTATTATTTTAAGGTAAGTATTTGCAGAAGCTACAGAGAAAGTTTTCCACTGACAGAATATTGTGCTGTTGAAATGAAATATCATTTAAACATCATACATTAAGTTCTGAATTTCATAAATGTTTTGACATCTCTAGTTTTTCTTAGAGCTATTGATTATTTCCGCTGAAAGGCACTTCATTTTTTGTGTTTTATTAAATTAGTTTAATGATCAAAATTTTTTATCGTATGGATATCTATTTGTAAAATAATCTGTTAACTTTAAACGATATTTCCACCCCATAGATATTGCACTAATTACATACTCAGACATATATTTGCATATTTTTATATTTTCAGTTGCTGTTTACTTTTATTTTTGTTAGTTATATCTCAAGTTTGCTTTTATTTTAGGTGGCCGAAAAGTCCAATGACATTTTTTGATGTTACTCCAATGCTTATTACTTTCGTATCATTAGGTCGATGGTTGGAGCACAAGGCAAAGGGTAAAACGTCGGAAGCTTTAAGTAAGCTGATGTCACTGCAAGCGAAAGAAGCAGTATTAGTAACTCGAGATGGCGATGGGCGTATTTTGTCCGAGGAAAATATTGCTGTCGAATTGGTCAGTTTGATTTTGGAAAAAATGTTTATTTATTTTGACACACGTGTAGCGGTCAGTGAAATATCTGATTATGTACTAAATGGAAGTAAATGAAAGTTCCAGTCCTTTTTAGGTTCAAAGAGGTGATATACTGAAAGTTGTTCCGGGTGCCAAAATTCCTGCTGATGGAATTGTTGTGGATGGCAAAAGTGCAGCGAACGAATCATTTGTCACTGGAGAATCGATGCCTGTTGTGAAAAGAGAAGGTGTTTTATAATCCATTACTGCTTTTCTTATCTTTTAAGATGTTGTGATAGCTTAAATTTTATTTCATTTGATGAGCAATCGTGGAGCTAATGTGGCCATTATGGAGTGTGATATTTGAAAAAGGGACATCATAAAAGTGAAATTATAGAAATCGTATATGAAAGCATTTTAAATCTTCTGTTTAGTGGTGGATATTATAAACATGTAGAGTAACTGTAATAGAGTTCAGCAGCAATAGAATTCTCATTCAGCAGTTGGGTACTCAGTGTGTTCTTAATTTCGTTGATATTATCGCTCGAGCAATAGCTATCACCTGCTGTTGCTGCTGCAGCAATAGATGTCACTCAGGTAATAGACAACATTAATTTTAGGTAGTACAGTAATAGGTGGTTCAGTTAACCAACATGGGACGATTTTAATACGGACGACTCATGTTGGTCAGGAAACAACGTTGGCGCAGATTGTGCATTTGGTCGAGGAAGCGCAAACCTCCAAAGTTTGTTATTTTAGAAGAATATTTCGTTTTATACTTGTTGGCACTCCACTTTTTTGTTATGTTTTACTAACTTTATTATTTTTTATTCTTTGCAGGCACCAATACAGCAGACAGCTGACCGAATAGCCGGTTTCTTTGTACCAGTAGTTGTTGGTTTAGCAACATTAACACTTGTTGCCTGGATTTTTGTTGGTTTTTACGCTGTGGATAAGACGTATACGGTTCGGTTTTTTTGCGTTTCAGTATATGAAATAAGAAATGTGGAATATCCAGACATATTACAGTGTGATCACTCTATTCTTGCAAGCACTGAACTTTGTGCCAAGTCTTTTGAGCTCGAAATTTTGATGTTGATTGGGAAGTTAAAAATGTCTTTTGATTTACTGTAAGCTATGGGGTAATATATTAAAATTGATGTGCTCCTTTCTTTCCTTTTCAGGATGAAAGGCAAAATATGGAGATTATACTGAAGCGCGCTTTTGAAGCCGCCATTACAGTGTTAGCAATAGCATGTCCTTGTTCGCTAGGCTTGGCGACACC
This sequence comes from Litomosoides brasiliensis, assembly GCA_013365375.1. Classification (NCBI taxonomy): domain Eukaryota; kingdom Metazoa; phylum Nematoda; class Chromadorea; order Rhabditida; family Onchocercidae; genus Litomosoides; species Litomosoides brasiliensis. The sequence goes on along the minus strand of JABVXW010000280.1, from coordinate 53,839 downwards.
GACGGCAGTAATGGTCGGTACAGGTATCGGTGCTGTTAATGGAATACTCATTAAAGGTGGTGAGCCATTGGAAATGGCCCATAAGGTAAGCAACCTCTTCAAAATTAATGCGAAATTAGTGGTATTTGCGAATTTGCTGAATAAATTTATGACTGTGAGCTTCCAGAACAAAAGTGATTCTTTTTTAGTGAATACATTTGAACTCACATTTAATCATTTTTAAATATTGTGTATAAGTAGAAAATAGAACGTTTTATTTTCTCAGATTACGACTGTTGTTATGGACAAAACTGGCACCGTAACCGAAGGTCGTCCACGAGTAGTGATAATTCACACGCTAATTTCGGAAAATCGCTTGTCACTGTTGAAATTATTTGCTGCCATTGGTTCGGCCGAATCAAACAGCGAACATCCTATTGCAAATTCAATTACATCCTTTGTAAAAGAAGTAAGTAGAGCTAAATTAATTGCTGGAAAAAATTATATAATATTCCAGTTAAACTTTTAAAATCTCCTCTCTGGATCGTCTGATTCATACAGTTCCTCTTCATTTCTATATTTTTATTTTACAGTTGTTAAATACAAAAGAATGGTCAACTGTTCGACGATTTCATGCATCAGCTGGAAATGGGATTGCTTGTGAAGTGGGTCAAATCGATGATATGTTACTTAGTTCAACACAGAAGAAACAATCGCCGACCGATTCGGTAATCAAATTGAACAGTGGTGATGTCACATTAATCAGGAATGAACATTGCAGTAAGTTGTGGGATATAGTTTTCGTCAAATTTTTCCGCTTTTGCATTTCGTTTTTTATTTGTTTGGAGATAATTTCTATTCGAAATGCCTCATCTTTTGCTATGATTATAGACGAAATTTTCCGGTCAATTAAATGCTTTTGTATATTGCCGTACACAGGAAAAAGTAGAAGAGTTTTTCAATTCTTATTAACGATATAGCAAATTGTTGATATATGGAGTTATACGTACTAGTCGTTTAATTGCATTTCTCTCTGATAGACAATATTCGATATTATTGTCGTTTGAATTTTTTATCTTTTAATAATTTTTTATAGGTCTTCACGAGGCTGTATTTAGTGACAAGAAGCCACTTAGAGTTATAATTGGTAACGAACGATGGATGATTAAAAATGCAATTCCAGTTGATGAATATGTTGGAAATCTCATTAAGGAAGAGCAAGCAGCTGGACACATATCCGTCATGTGTGCAATAAACGGTGAGAAAATATTTATGATTAATGAAACTAACAATTTCAGCCATTGATATGGATAGGTGCTTAAGCAGCTGTCAGACGAAAATATTAAGGAGCGGACGCATAGATAAAGAACGATACTTAATAGACTTCCATATTTCAGGTTATCTTGTTGCAACGATAAGTATAGCAGATACAGTGAAGAATGAAAGTGCTCTTGCTGTTTGGGCTCTACAGCGTATGAATATCAGAGTAATCCTCTTGACGGGTGATAATGCTCGTACTGCGGAAGCAACTGCTAGGCAAGTTGGTATCCGCGAAGTATTTGCCGAAGTTTTGCCGAATCAGAAGCGAATTAAAATTGAACAACTACAGGTATTTTATACAAATGAAAAATAACAAATTTTAGCCGTACTAATGCTGTTTGTTTGGAACAAGTTTTTGTGCTTCGAATGTCATTGTGTTCTGTTATGCTAAGTGTCTTGCTGATTCACTTTTAATATTTCCGCAGTTGTTTTTTTGTAGAAGTACTATCTCAAGCATTTCTGTTTGGTCTTCTGTTTAATTCCTTCATACATTTTCTACATCTTTCCTAATACTTTAATGTTTTCCTTTATATATATATATATATATATATATATATATATATATATATATATATATATATATATATATATATATATATATATTAATTTTGCATATGTGGTGAAGATTGCTACTTAACATTGAGGTCTGTTTATATCAAATGCCATATCATACAGTTTTTCTCTCGCTCTTTTTTTAGGAAATGAAGGAACGGGTAGCAATGGTTGGTGATGGAATAAATGACAGTCCGGCTTTAGCTAGTGCTGATGTTGGCATTGCAATTGCAGCTGGTTCGGATGTTGCAATTGAAAGTGCAGGTATCGTCCTAGTGAAAGTAAGATTTTTAAATTAAATTTGACTTTATAATAGAATATCAATTGAGTGTCATTTAATACCTGTAATTATACATGCCTCTGATTCTTTTCTCATGGTAATTATTGCTGTCTGACATATTTTAGATTAGGAAAAATAGTATAGTCATTTCTGGTAAAGTTTAACTTACATTCATGAAAGTTTCTGGTAAAGTTTAACTTACATTCATGAAAGTAATGATTGGACATGTAGAGTGAGTCGATCGATAAAACTCAGTAGATAGATAACTATCTCATTGTTGTTCAGAATGATCTTATTGATGTGGTAGCAGCGATTGATTTGTCGAAACGAACGACGCGTCGTATACAACTTAACTTTTTGTTCGCTGTGTTATATAATGTTATTGGAATCCCTATCGCAGCCGGTTAGTTTTCCTTCAGCAAGTTTTTAATCTTATTAGGATCGACTTAGTTCTACTTCTGCTCCAGCTAAAGCAGCTTTCTTTGAAAGATTCTTAAAAATTGCTTTCCTTGGTCTGCCAATCATCCTCAACCCATACGTTTTACGATAGCTGGAAAATCTTTTGAACTAAAAGGATGCAAAAAACAAAAAGAACAAAACGAAGAAACGTAATGAAAGTGGGTTAGGAAAACTGATCTGGTTTGATTTGCAAGTTTTATCTGGCTTAAAATTAGGAAAGTATTGTTTAAGTATTAATGTCTACAGTTTATTTCTAATCAATCGTTGAATCCAATTTTGGTTTTGCGATATTGTTATATACAAATAAGTTTGACACTTGAATCCCCAAGAGGACACGGCTTATTATTATTATTTCATGTGTGTTTATGCCTTGGAATTTTACTATTCAACCGTGGATGGCAGCGGCAGCTATGGCTTTATCATCAGTCAGCGTTGTCGTTTCGTCTTTGATGCTAAAATTTTATAGGCAAATTACTTATTCTATTGTTTTTCATAATTCTCTACTTCTAAGCATTACAGAGTTCCGTGATTTATGAGTCAGCTTGCACAATTTTGCCGTAATATTGAGCATTCTGCAGAAATTTGTATTTGAAAAAGCATCGACCTTTGATCTAATCAACTTTTTTTGTCTGTTAATTATTCACTTATTTCGTCCGTACACTTTCTAGACTTCAACATTTAGGAAGCCAACCCAACAAAGCTTGGCTTGTGCAGAGTTTTATAATCATCAAGCGCGATTAGCGATGGGTGATTGGCCAGTTGTTGTACATCGTGGTTTGGATGATTTTGCTGTGAGACGATCGTTATCGAAGTTATCATTCAGTTCAATTATTTCAACAATAAGCTCGATATTCGAGTCACAGCAAAGCTTAAATCGTATCACACCACTCGATAGGTCTGTCAAGTAATTTTTGCAATGATGGAAGTTTCTAATACATTAAGCTTTGCCATTTTATTTGTCTTGTGATAACTTTTAGTTAAATTTACACATTTATTTGCTCATCTTATATGTCTTAAGGTGGACTTATTTAATAAAGGAAGAGAAGACAATTTATTTATGCACCAAACTTTATGTTCCTTTGTTGCTTCAGGGTGTGCCTTGCTTTCATTTCAGTGTGAATTCCACCTTTTAATATGAGTAATTCGAAGAATTCCGTTTCCACTTAAATAGTAATGATTCGAATTTCCTAGAATTTTTTATTGTCGAGACTTATGAAGTAACCGGGAAGTGTTTTTCAATCCTTATGCAGATAACTGATACTTTCTGAATGAAAACACCTTGGTCACATTTAATTTGGCATGAGTTTTTATGCCGTGAAAACTGTCTAATTATATTATTGTATTTGTTATGTAACGAAGTAACTGCAAATAATAGTTGCAAATTATTTTTAGAAAAGTTTTGCTTCAACGTAAGTCAAACGCTGGTTCATCGGATTCACCGAACGCTGCACTAATTATTTAAACCTCTCATCCACATTGCCTTTGTGCTTTGTTTGTTCGTCTCGTCGTAACCGCTTATTCTCCTTTGTGAATTACGTATTTTTCTCGTTGTAAAATCGAGAATGAAGTTGATGATAGTTATGAAACAGTTTTAATCTTTACAATGAATCTTGATTATTGTAGCTCACCGCCAAAAAACAAATCAACTAATTTGGCGAGCTAATGTGAGCTGTGAGCGATTCGATCGTATTATTTATTCTCCTTTTCGATGTCATTTGCTTGCTGAGAGAGAATGATCAAAAGCATGTTGACAATGCGAGCTGTTTTCATTTCCTATGCTGCGTAAAGTTAGTTGCAACTCCTTGTAAAGTCTCATCAATCTCATTTTTTCTGGAATGAATATGCCTGTTTGCTTTTATTATCACTTCATTGCTTACATTCCCATTAGGGGGAGTTTTCAGATAGAAATTTAAAATATAGCTGAAAAATGCTTCGAAAATATTGGAATTTCAAAATTACTACTTGATATTTAATATCTATACCTACATCAATTTGCATTTCATTCAAGCTTTTTTCCTTATGTTTGTTTGTCTATACTATCTTCGTCAACTGCTTAATCAACTCATTGTGACATACAACCGATTTTTTTTTGCAAGTTATGAGTCTTATTTTCATTTAAAAATAGGGTTACTATAAGTATGCATTTTAATCTTCTTTCACTTTCTTTCATGGCGATATCTTATATAGTTCAGCGAAGCTATTTGGTATGTGATTTACATTATTTCAGTTATTTTAGGGCAGTCCAGTTTTTCAAATATTTGTTTACATGAGATATTTCGTTTGCTCATATTGTGTCATGTTCGCTTTTGTTCTGTCTTTAGCATTTCTTTTTTATTAAGGTTTGGGAGCAGAATGTGATTAACATTGAATTAGAGTTTAACCAAATCTATAATTGCCTCAGGCGGGCTCCAACCGCCAAGTTATTGAATTCAGTTGTAAGTTTATCACTTAAACTGTAACAACCGGTTTACTTTTGTTTAATAATCCAAAATTTGGTAGAGTTATATGGTGAAACTGTTGTGTCTTTTAACTAGAGTTTAACCAAATCTGTAATTGCCTCAGGCGGGCTCCAACCGCCAAGTTAAAATGATTTGTGCGAAAGTACCACTTATTAGTTCTTCACTAAATGAGATTTTCTGCTGTCATCCCCGAAGTTTTTCTTTTCTGAATCTCATCATTTTGCATTTCTCTCACCTAGTGATTAAATAATTAATTTTCTGTTTCGCTGTTCCGGTGTAATTTCAATAGTGATGCATGCTTTCCTTCCCTCATAAGCATTTTCCCTCTATTAGCTTTTATATTAACATGCTTTGTTCTGTGATCCGTGCAGCCTGGTAACTTTTTTGTGGTTTTCCTGTTATATGACAATGTCATGAAATATAAATTTCTGTTAATTTAAATTTGTGATATTAGAAATTTTTGGGTTTGATGTTCCATCATTTAACATATCTTCAGACATCCCAGTGCGACGCGTAGGAACTTTGACTACTTTGTTTTCTACTTATAAGAGAAACTTATTGGTTCAAGTTTTTTGTCAGACTTTGACCAAGCTATCTTCCACTGTGTTGTTTTTTTTTTCGTTTTGTTTGAAGATAGTGCTCTATTGTAATGATTTTTCTTGAAATCTAATAAAATTCTTAGCTTTTGATTTATTGCAAATCACAGTTCGATTTTCCTTCCTTCCCCAAATAACATTATAACACTTCATTCACAATGCCACCTGCGTACTATCAGCTATTATAACAGTAATTTAATGCTATCAGAATGGAAATGACTTTCAAAAACGCAGACAACTGCAGTGCAGAATGACATTTTCGTTCAGATGTTACTGCATATTGAGCTGAAATTTTGAAGTTACAAAAATTTGAGTGATTGGAGATTTTGTTGGAGCATTTCAGCAAGAATAAGCGTTAAGCATGAAATACTGCTTTGGTTTAATTCTAAACACTGAAGATGTCATGAGACCATTTATGAAACCCATAGAACAGAAAAAAATTTACTGAGAAATTTTCTTGAGATAAAATAAATACGCTTACTTGAACTGTGAAGCATAGTTCTGTGAACTGTGGAGACTGGAACGGTTATTGTATGGAATACTTTTGTGGTGGATGGTTTTATTTCTTTTTCAGCTAATCCTTTACTGCAAACTGTTGTGTTAACACAGGTCTTCATATCGCTATAAGTAAGGACAAATAGGCGATACTCTCGAACTATGCTTGCAGTTACATAGCTCAGAAATTTTCAAGATCAGTAAAACCCTTTGGTGATTGATCGCTGAAGGCAGCATAATCAAAAACAAACATAGAAACTTCTATTTCACATAATTCTGAAGGTCAAAAAATCTATCTCCTCTTTCGGAACAATCAAAATCAGATTAGTTAAACAAGCTGCATTAAAAACTAACGAAAGATTATTATATTATAGAATTTAAAAAGTGAAATTACGCATTTCGATGACCATTGACACAAATACACGAATAGATATAACGTTTGCTGCGTTGACAAGCAAATTTATCGTAGAAATCACAGTTGAAGTTTCGTGGATATTCATAAGCACTATTACATAAAATCGGATTAAACTCTTCACCTAAACCAACACAACGTCGAAATTCATCGATATCTGCAAAAAAAAAAATCAAAATTTAAAATACAAAAAAAAACCAAACACTGATGAAATTTCAAGAATTAATGAAATTGACGAGCGAAATCTTGCACAACTCTCTTTTGAATACCACTTATCTTAATTACAGCATCAACTTGCGCAACACGTACCACTAGCTACGTCAATGTTTGAATTTTTTCAAACGTACTACGTAACACGTAGCTATCTACTGTTCACTAATCATCCAATATATCAACGTATTGTTTACTAGAGTAAACAAACCACTCATTCTCCAATATTACGTAATTCTCCGTAATGATCATATGATCTGAAGAACCATCAACGATTTAATTCAGTGGAAGATAGGGAAGGAAGGATGATTTACTTACTTAGGTAATTGTTGTTACATATAAACATATACAATTAAAAGAGCAATCAATTACTAGCGGATGTCTTTTAAACTAACAATCAGACTTTTTGACGCAAATATAGCCGAAAAGACATTGCTTCCAAACTGTTTTCCCAGACAGCTCAATTGGTCTTTGATCACAAACTACAGCTTTGCTATCGGCCGTACATTCCATTTTCTCCCCTAAAATTCGAAGTAAAATTTTTTACAGTACACTGGGATCCATCTATTAAATTCTACATTCATAATAATAATTTTGTTTTATTTCAGCCAAATCTTTGCTCCTTTTTTCTCTCGTAATTCTCGCTCAATTTTGTTGAAAATTAGCTTTGCACTAACTTTAGCTTATTTAAGAAGACAAATTTGCTAATGAACTGATTCTCTTACAATTTATCAGTGTAATATCACCAAAGCCATTGAAATCTGAATGATCCTGATATGCTGCTGATCCTGTTACTTTTTTTGGAATTTTTGACTGAAATATCCCATAAATTGTGATGTCATCAGACTGATTCTTCTTTTTCAAATGTTAATTTTTGCCGAAAAATAATTCATAAATTTGCAAAATTTCAAGAGAAATTTTCCTTGGATTGCAATAAATGCATATATGAACTTGGAGAAACCTTAAGTTTTATATTAAACCCTAACAATCTACCCAAGAGGATGATGGAAGGAGAAAGAAAAGAATGAACATTATGAATTAAAATTTTAAGTAATAGTTTACTGTAAATAGAGCTAATAAAAACATGAAATAAACCGCTTCCATTCAGAACTCAAATTTGACAAGTACCTTTTATTCTTGCATGCATTCAAATAAAAATAAATATTTCATTCATTTCAAAAACTTTCACAATTCTCATCGAAAATTAAATCCCAACATTCATGAACGCGTATTTACATGTGTCGACGTATATTTAAATGTTATTCTTTTTGAAAAGTAGTTGTTTTACGATCTGTCCGATTTTTCAAAAGTATGTATTGTTGCTGTTGAGGCCGCATCTTTGTGAAAGACTGATGAAAGCTCTGATGCATGCCAGTTATTTTGCAGTCCAATTAGTGAAAAGGAATTTACAGGGATTGCTAAGTAAAGCTGAAATTTAGCAGGTGACTTTCAAAAAACCCAAACATATAGCACTTTTTGCTTTCTAGCAGACAACTGCTAAACTCCCTCTCATCTCCGTCTTCCCTTCCAACCAAACTAAGCGCTGATATAATTTCAGGTAGCATCCAGTATGCCCACTAATTACATACGGCTGGACCGTAGAATACCACTAATGTATTTCAGGACAACAAGTTTCACGGAGAACTCCAGTTCACGTACTCCATTTCGTTTTGTTTCTGTGTGTCGCGGATAGAGAAGCGGAGGGGCGTAACATTTTAAACGTAATAAACCCTTGTTGATCATCCCGGCGCTACCACTTGTTTTTTTAATGTTAAAAGTAAAAGTTAAAGTTTTGTTAAAAGTAGGAGTAATGTGCGGTTAGGCCTAGCGTCACGTAATCTGCAATGAATTTGATTGCGTAGCGGCAATTTTTCGGTATTGTCCCCAATACGCTGATTGCCTACAACCTCATTTAAATGCATAGGGATACATCCAAAGTGGTGATCATCGCCCATCGATCCTACTATACTTTTTCTAGCACTTTTCATTTACACCTACTTTATTAGTCCCAATTTGCATAATCGGTTATATATCCCATTCGTAACAAATGAACCCTCGTGCGGTATTGCGAAATCAATACTAGGTGAATTTAATATTCTAGGATTTTTGTTTCCCTCTTCTTCTTTCTAATTTGTTATTATATGTTTTTACAATTTGTAATATGGCAGGCGGAGAAGACCAGTGTTTGAAAAGGAGAAACTGATGAGAGATGAGGTACAGTAGCCGGAATAAATAAAGACCGTGTGAACGACAAAAACAACATGAACGACACCTTGTGAACGATACGGATTACTGTATGAGCTGAAGAGGAATTTGGGAGAGCCGATTATTTAACGCAGCTAATTTTTTTCTTCGGTTTTCTGAATGAATAGATTTGGCAGTCTTTTTGAATTAAAGAAATGAATGAATTTTTCCCACCAACATAAATCAGGACCACTTAACTGTAGTCATTTTTTAATCGGTTTGGGAAGAATTAACAGTATGCAATTAAATGATGTTGCAAAGCAATGGTGTATTTTTCATGCTACAAATTTTATAATTTGTGTAATTTCACTGCAACTCACGTCTGCAATAGTCATTGTCCATTTCATCAATTAGGATAAGTTATATGGCTACGCTCCTGATCTAATTGTTGTAATGGAACTTTTTTTTTCCGAAGTACGACGTGTGTATCTCACTTCAACCTTTTTTCCTTTATTCTTTTGATTGATTGACAGTTTACTTTAGTATTAGTAAACTTCTGATAGCATTGTTGTAGCATTCTCTTCACTGTTAGTTTTCTGGCTGCTAGGTAAGTTGGCATTTACATTGCTTACAGCACTGGTACTTTTTATCTTTTTTGTTTTTCAAATTATTTTTGAACAAAAAATTACTTTTGTTTTTCCATTTTTTTTCTCACTTTTTTATTGCTATCAATTGGCGTCCGAAATTCTGAAATAATTTTTGTAGGCGCAACACTTAAAGGTTATTTTTACTTGAAAAAGATGCTCTTGTAGGCTATTTTCAGTCGAAATAATTTTGATCAAGAAGAAAAATGGACGTATGTGACTGTTGATTAAGAAGGATTTTTACAGAACAAAATTTTAATAAACTACATATCATTTTGTTGAATTTTGATCTCATTTCAATTTTCCTATCCTATAGGTTTACATCGATTCAAAATAATTTATTTCACTGATAATCCAAGTTGTAGGTATATTAATGTTCGGAAGTTAGTTTTGTTCGGAAGTTTTTTAGATAAATTCAGGCAGTAATTTTAATAGTTTCCAAATAAATTGAGATAAATATGTACGTCTATATGATGCTTTTTTAACATAGATTTCAATAAATTACAAAATTTTTTCCCATTTAAAGATAAATTTTTATTCGAAGAAAAAAAGAGCTGGGGTAGCGAGACGGGTAATGCTGTTATGAATTACTCGTTTCCAAAGCCAATCTTATGCGCTGTCGTGATCTTTTGTATTCAGTAGCGAACTTGGTAAGATTTTCAATTCACTTAAAATAGTTGGCAATCCTCATTTTTTTCCAGAAGTTTTTTGAATTTAATACTGGTTTTCTTCCACTGTATCATTCTTCTATCACGGAATTTAAACGATGCCTCCGAAAAAGGAAACTGCAGTAGCAAAGGATGCACCTAAGGTTGGATATTTTTCTTGCTTTTTAATTTAAAATATTTGAAATGTATTTAGCTATGCTTTGATGTGTTGCTTCAGTACCATGTATTTACAAAGAAATTTTCGAAAATTCCCAGTGCTGTGTATTATCTGATCCAACAGTCAGGATATTAGTGGTTTTATATTGTTTAGTATAAGTAGTTCACTAACAATATATTTTTCAACTCTGTCCGTTTTGTGTTGTATACAGCAGTTTTTCGATTACGTAGGTGAATGTAATGGCATTCGATACTGTCGACGATGGCTGGATAATTAGATATGTGCGCTATAGGAACCTAGAAGAGAAATTCTATAATTTTTACTATAATCAGATTTTAGTCATCTAAAAGTATCAGTTGAGTATAGAATTTATGTGACAGGAAGTAGCAAAACCGTCGGATGTTTACGAATTGCATGCCAAGGTACTTTGTCAACATTTGGATAACCTTTACTATGAAGCAAAAATTATCAATGTGGAGCATGGCGTCGATGGGGAACCTGTTTATACTGTCCATTATCAGGTATGGTTCCTTTATTGTGTATAGATTATTTAGACATCGCTAATATACAGTTGCGTAGCAACTCCAATTTCGTCTGACTACCGTTAAAACGGTTATTCTATCTGATGGTCACTCAGTTTTACTTTTTAGGGCTGGAATCAACGACACGACGAAAAAATTAAACATAGCAGCACACGTAGTCGTTTTCTGGAATACACAACAGCTAATGTTGAACGTGCAAAGGTTTCTTTAAATGTTCAAATTAATAATTTTAGTCGGCAAAATTCATTTCTTGATTTTTTAAAGGTAATTAGATTAAACGAGATTGATGTCCATTAATGCATGCGTTCTTGTTTATATCTCGTTACTGCTGAACATGATATTCAACTTTCTCATTTTGCGTGCCAGAAATTGGTACTACACGATAAACCATGTCTTCAGAATTAGCTGCGGAAGTTGGGCCTCTAAAAGGGTTAACGCAGTATCAGATGATAATTTTTGCTGAATAACGAACGGAGATCTTTTTCTCTCTATTCGTTATTCAGTAAAAATTACCCCAGATGTTAACGGTTAAAATTTACATTTTTCTCGGGATGTTTGGATAACATAAAGATAATGTAAAAGTTTGTTAAATTTCTGAGAGCCGAGAGTATTCATAAAATCGATCATTCATTATTCACACTTAAAACTCGAAAATTTTGAATCGGTATAGCCTTATTCTGGCGTCGTCTAGAATAGGAATAAATAAACTGTTCCCACTATTGAGCTTATGTCGAGAATGCTAAGCACTTAAGGTTTATGAATTTTTAAATAATTACCAGTAACTTAACGAATCTGAACAAGTCAGTCGAGTTTAAGGTTACCTTTCACAGTCGTTATATGGTTCATTTGAAGTGTTTTAGAATAGTTAGAGTATGATTCTGCGGGAAAACTTAGATGATAGATATAATGTGCATGTTGCATGCATGTGGAAATAAATTTGCTTAATGCGCTTATTCCGTGTGAGGGTAGATTTAGTAATGATCGCGACGCTAATAGAAAAAAAATGCATAAGGTATTCAAGCTTTGTTACTTTTTGTCCCATACCAATTATGTCCTTCCAAGTTTCGTACCGATCAGATGTCTTCTTTACCACTGAATTTTGTGGAAAGGAAAAAAAAACATTGCCTCAGAGTGAAACCAATGAATCCCAAGTAATGTAATGGAAGAATGAAGCTGAATTGAGAGCCGGCTAAAGTTGATGCGAGAAATTTCCCGGTTGTTTAGGCAGAAATGAGGGATGCTCAGGCTCGATTAGCGCAAAACAAACGGCGTAGCCGGAAATCAAATGTTTTGGATGAGAAACGGAGTGGTGGAGCCGACAGCCGAGGGAGTACACCGTCTGATAAGCGTGGGACATCGACAAGTCGGGCCGCTAGCATCGCCTCAGACAAAGGTTATTTCGGCAAATTGGAAAGTGTAGAAGATATATCTGATTCAGTCTCATAAAATATGATCCTTTATTAAGATTGTTTACTGTCGAACAGTTTTTGTGAGATAAATCGTACTAACTAGCATTTGTAGTAAGTTTATTTTATTACTTTACCGTTGTTCTCATTATTATTATTTTCTGGTAAGTATTAGCATGTCATAAAATTCTACCGACAAACTTCTAGTTCTAACAGAGGTATGTTGCTGAAGAGAAAAATCAATAAAGTCATAAATTTTGGAGCGGAAGTGCAATTTTATTTAGTTAAAAGATGTCAAAAATGAAAAGTGCTCTTTAGGGACCATGCGGAAACGTAAACCTGGTGCACAGCTGGAGAGTGAGCCGGTTTCGGATATTGTACGGAAGAGTGAAATTAAAATTGATGTTTGTTTTGATTTGATATCTGTATTGGTATTATGTCTGAATTCCAATTTTCTGATGATAACTTTGTGTCTGAATTTTTCATCCCTTGTTTGGTAATGTTGCTTTCCCACCTATTGAAAGAAAAAAAATGGAAGTTCTGGTGCATTTTAATTGGCATCTTTATTTCTTAGACTCGGAGAATACGTAGAATCTTAAGATATATTATTGATCATTAGATCAGCGATTTTAATTGGATTGTAGTTGTGAATATGCCTCTGTGGTATTAGCTGAATTAGTCGAGATGCTGCTATATAATTTCTGTCTACGTCATAGCGGTATTGGCAGTTAAAATTGTCTTAGAATTACTTTAGTCATTTATTGTTATTCTTTTTAGATGTAGAAATTGTTCTAATTCTAGATACCGTCGGTACTGAAGGACATTCTGGTCGATGATCACGATATGGTTAATCGTCAGATGTATCTGCCACGACTTCCAGCACGCTATACAGTAGCCGCTATTGTCCGTCAGGTTTGACAAAAATTTATGAAAGACGAAGAATCATTATCGTTGTTTCTGCAAAGTTTTTGCTTTAATGGATTAGCTCATATTATTCTTTATTATACCCTGCCTCTTGCTGAAGTTAGTGGTTATGGTCTTTGTTAGGGAGCAGAGATTGTATTAGCGTGAGAATGAATGAGGTTGAGTGAGCTTATCTTTGCTCTTTATAACCAATAATGACATCCTGATAATGAAAACTTCTTTTATCGTAAGTTAACAAAAATCGAAAGCTAACTGAATCGATTCATTGATGGTGGGATTTTTTTTTGATCTTTCTTAGAGTACTTTTGCAAAAGAATAACTAATTAGTAATTAAGCCTAGTGTTTAAGTCAACTGGCATTTCGTTCTTGAATCGATATTTAAGTATTAGAAATATTCCTACAATTACAGTATGCTGATTATATGGGTACATGTGTAGAAGCAAAAGATACTTTGACATTTGAATTCGGAGGCGATGATACACAGCTGAATTCTATGGTCGTTACTTTGGTTGAAAGCAGTTACGGCATACAGGTCATCTGATTTATACTTCTTTTTTGTTTTACGTATGGAGTGTTACAGTTTTTCATATCCTGTACGGCTTTCTTTGAAGTTTATTTTAGTATTCAGTTAGACGGGTTTTTCTTAAGAGCCAATAATTTTTCTTACTTCTGGTGCTGGACATATAGCATTTTGGGAACTGCTTTTGTCCTTCCATAAAGTGTTTGACATATTCCACTATTTTTTGGCTTTTTAAGGATTACTTTAACACCTCATTGGGATTGCAATTGCTCTACAAATTTGAGCGACCTCAGTATGCTGATCTTCTTGCCCAACACAAAACCAAACAGGTACAATTTTTCCCCTCCGGTCACTATGATGCAGGTTACGGATATTTTTCCATCCTTATTACTCATAATATATTTCCGCTTAATATTATACATCAGCAGTACTGGAAAATGTAAGTCTAGGCTGGGGTTTAGAGAATGAAAAACTTAGATTACTTCGGAAAATTGCTGGAACCGTGACAAATGAATTTTTAATAGTTTACAAAATTCTTCTCTGGGAACAGTTGTTCTCATTTACATTTCGTTTTATTTGTCCAAGCAGTTTATGGATGTTTTCCTCGCCTACAAGTGAAGGTTTAAACGTACTGGGAAAGAACTTCGTTTAAACGATAATTTTGCCTTTGTTTAGCAACATCAACTTTCAGGAAGGAACAAAAGATACGAAAAAAAAACGTAGCAATGATGCGAATGATGGTGATGGTGAGTATGTTTATTTCTTATGATTATAATTTGTTCTCAAATCAAAGTTGTTAATGTGTTTTTATTTTTCTTCTATGCGCTAATTTCTGCTTATATTATAGATTCACTTGTGGATAACTATGATAAATTTAAGCCTTCGGAACACTATGGCTTCATTCATCTTCTTCGTTTGTTTGTTCGTTTTGGTCACATGTTAGCGTAAGTTTCTGACATTAGTTTCAACCTTAATTTCGATTGAACTTCATATTAGAATTGGTTAATCACATTTCAAATGCATAGGGATAAGAGAAGGAAAAATTCGGTAGCTGCGAATATTTTCATTTGTGGTTAGGTATTTCAGACATGCCAAATTTTTTTCGCATTATGCTGATTTCTGTGTTTGAAGCATGTTTTGGCATTGTATGATCGACGAAAGTGTGCAAATAATGTGTAAATTTATTATATTGACCTAAATTTATTGCTTATTATTTGACAAGAAGATACACTTTTCAACCTGTTTTTATCTTCCGAAAGAAAATTTTGCAATGTTTTAAATATTACAGCTTGACAAGTTGGAGTGGTCGAACAGTAGAAGCTATTGTGAATCATGTGCACAATTTTTTGAAATTCCTCGAAGTTAATCGTCATAAATTCTTTGATATTGAAACGGATTACGAAGTGGCACCACCGGAATACCAAAGACGCGTCTGGAGTTCGTAGAAATGCTCTAAAAAATCTTCTATTTGTTTTGTTTTTAATTCATTCAGCTTAACGTATAACTATAGATCACAGATTTCATGAGGGTTAAGATGAATGAACTTAGATTTTTACAGTTTGAGACGTACGCCAGATTGACCTGCTGATATCAAAATGTTTTTTACAAAAACTAGTAAAACTTTTTCTTCATGAGTTATATAATGGAAGTGATAACAGTGTTGCCCTAATATATAGCGGTTCGTAACTTGAGTCCAGGATACTAATGTTATTGATATCTCTCTGTCTTTTTTCTGCTAAATCAAAATTTTTCTCATCTCGGAAGTCACATTATCTATGAAACTTTTTTTTCACATACTGATGTTTAGATCAAGTGTAAGCAGAAGCATTATTCAGAATCCTCTTCAATATTTTTACCCTGTGGTATCAAAGCGTTCATCTTGTTGACATGATGCACTTATCTGTTAACCCATCAGTTTTTTTATGTCCTCATTTTCTACTAAGCATTATTAGTGTATATGCGCCAAATTTTCTTTTCTAAAAAACCTACAAATATATACTTTTTTCTAGTATGCACTTCCTTGATGATGGAAAATATGTGGAATGTTCTGGCAGACCCCTCCCTCCCTTGTACCCAATACTTTTATGTTTTGGGAATAGATTTTCTTTCAAAAACTATCAGTTCTAACTTGCATTTACTTTTGAATTATGACATCTCGCTGTTTTTGCTGGCTGCCACTTTATTTTATTCTACAGATTTTGGTGTTGAATGTGCTAACATTAGATCGTCCTCACCACATCTAGAACTGTCGGATCTCACTTAATTGTTTTTGAGTTGATTTAGAGTTTGAATTTGGATCTATTTCAGGTGGTAATATAACTAGTGTGAGAACCTTCCATATCAAATATTCAAAGCTTCAGGCGAAGTGTGAATAGTTGAGTAATATATTGTGATATTGGAAGAATTCTTTTTCTTAATATTTATTGATGGTATTGGAAACAACTGGATTTCGTGGATTAAGCATATTTTACTGTTAGCGCTTTATTTGAATATCAATTTTATCAATTTTTCTATGCTGCGTTCCATTTCAAAGTGTTTCTCTTGTTTACATTCGTCGTTTCGTTTTTTTTTATTATCTTGTGGTATGATGACTTTTATTTGACATTATTTTGAAAACGTTTGTCTTATTAATATAAAGAATATATGTTTTGAATTCTTGTGTTCAAGACGTCCATAAATCATATATGAGTTTTGCACATCGTTTTACCAGGCGATTATCAATGATCATTTATATTCTAGACAGATACGACGATAATTTCTTAAATTTAACTTCAAATTTATGATGGAAATATTGAAGATTACAAGATTTCACTGTATGCGTCGTACATTTTATTTGTTCAATAGTATGTCACCCATTTCAATGTTCTCATTAGGATTGAATCTATAATATTTTGATCTCAGTTAATTATTGCACATTACAGGATGATTGTATCTAATATGGAATATTCGTATAATTTTCCTATTTAATTTAGTAGAATTTATGAATAGCAAAGTAAAAGCGGTCGAGAGAAGGGAAGTAGTAGGGTAGTAGTTGTTGTACTTCCTGTTGAAAAAAGAAATGGCGGGGTGGAGGCAGTAGTTATCGTTTGTTGAGCTAAATCAGACGTTGAACCGTGTCGTATTAATCTGTGCTCTTTTTGTTAAATGTTTCCTATGCATAGGAAAGAAGGAGAAAAAAAAGTAGTGCGAGAAAGGTTTTTGTCACTTCTTTTTCTATTTTATTCTTATCAAATACACAGATGTCACTCTCATATTTAACTAAACGCACGCAAGACGCACGATGCGAGGCATTCGATTGCAAAATTTGCAAAAGGCTTTGACGAGTAGTAGGCAACTAAAGAAGTAATATTACTACAGCAAATAGTAGGTGATGTAACAGGTAGATGAACCAGCCATTACCGTTCTTACCGTTTGTTTATTGTAATTTTTCGGTTCGGTTTTTCTGTTAATTTTCATTGAGTTATGTGAAGAAAAAAAAAGTTACGAGATAGATTACGGGTTTAGAAGATAGTTGGAAAAGAAAAAGTTTAATAAAACTTCTGATTCGATCAGAAGTTCTGACTGACACAAGTTATTTGAATGTTTGTGATTTTAGAGCTTTTATGTTTGTGCATTTTTCCGTGCAAATAATTACTCTCTGATCTTGAACAGAATGTGAAATAGTATGGATGAATGTTGTAAGATTAAGGTAACATTTTAGTTTTTGCAATTTGAAAAAAAGGAAACGTTCGATTTACTTGAGTAATAACGTATATGCTTCATCCTGTCTATGTATACTTCTATTGCTAGTTATTTAATGTTTTGTATTAATTATGAAATGAAACTTGAGTCTGTTACCGTTACTCATACTTCTCATTGCTTCTAATTATCAATACATTTTTATAAATGATGATATACGAGAAGAAACAAGGCATAACCGATCGTATTCGTGCTGTTTGCAGAAATCTTTCCGGAATAATGCGATACTAGTCCAGAAGATTTTTCAACTTCCATGTAAAATAATTCCTCAGGTAGCAGTTGGTAGGAAAAAGGGTTAATTAATCTCAATATTCAGATTTCCTTATTATCTTAGAACATTTTAGTGGTGTGTTTTTTAATTGTTTTATAATTTGATTTTTTCACTGTCATTTTTTTTTCATAACTTTGCGAGAAATTACTACAAGAATCGGTTGTTGAATGGCAAAATTTTGATTTTATAGTCAGACGCTGTGAGTAATTAGCAGTAAGGAATTCCATGACTCTTCTTCATCCATAATAATAACCGGAAATACTAGCTTTTTCTGGCTTTAGCTAAAGAGAGTCACTATTAAATGTGTAGAGATTCGAATAATAGTTATGAGTGGAGGCAACGTATAAGTATGAATGATGTAAGATTTAAAAATTGTAAATGATTGGAGTTGAAAAAGCGTTAAGAAAGTTTATTTTGATATTTGACAATAGCGCTTACAACTAGAGATGTATAATACAAGCAAAATTATAACATTTATCATCGAATGATTCAAATTTTGATTTTTTTTGTTTCTTCGTTTTTTTTTATTTGAAAAAAAAATGTTGGAAGGAGTTATTTCTTAAAATGAATCAGATTATTTCGTTCTTTTTTTTAATGAATGTATCACATTACATTACAATCACAATTAGCAACGTTTTGCGAAAGTATTTGTCGATATTATAAAGAAATTTTTCAATTCGAAAGAGTAACTAACGGCAGCAATTGCGGTAGGAAAAATATTTACTGAGTTGAAATGAGATGTAGCAGTGATGTTGTTGTTGTTCTTCTTCTTGTTGTTGTTGTTGTTTAATTTGTTAAATGAGCATTATTGAATGGTTGGACCGGTTTTGCATTAAGTAGAAGCTCAAAACACATGATGAAAGTAGCAGTAGCAGTAGCATCACTTGCTTAAGCTATGTGATGCTTCATATAGCTTGTTTATTAATAAGTTGAATAGCTTAGATAATTGTGATAAGATATAGTGTATATGTTTGTGTGTTCTATTTTTGTTGATTTATTTTCGTTTCATTTTATTGAATTTTAGTGAATAAGCTAGTCTCTTCAACCTATCCATTTATGAATTCTTTTTGATGGGAAAGAATGATGTAGTAAGATACTGAGAGTAGAAGGCAGGCATACTTTCTTTTCTTAATTTTCGTCAACATTACTTTTTATCAGATCTCTCTTACTGTGTATGTGATTTTAGTTTTCAAAAGTTTCAAAGTCGGCAAAATGTATAGATTGTATAATTTGAGCATCAAATAAAATTATACAGGAAGGAGATGAGTGATATATTCAGCAAACAGTTGAAAAAACAAACTGCGCGAGCGAAAGAAAAGGTTAGGTATCGTTTTGACTCTTTTTTTTTCTTATTTTAACGAGAAATATAAAGTATGCTTATAAATATTTGACATCTAGGATTGTCTACTTATATAATGAGAGCTGTGGAATTAAACAAAAAAGAAAAACTGCATCTGACTATCACGTAAATCAAGCAATTAATGAATAATAGAAATAGTACAAGCATCTTACACTGTTTTCTCCACTATATGTCATAACCAACAAACATGATTAGATTAACTTGACTAATGCCTTCGTCATCTTTTTGTCCTCAGAACTTTAAACAAAGTGGTCGCCGCTCATAAAAAGAATTAATTTCTGTATTTCAGCTATTAGAAGGACTTGGTAAAGCGAAAGCAACACAAGACGATGTATTCGATCAACATGCTGCAAATTTAGTGAAGCAAAGTAAAGCATGTGAGAGATTACATAGGGATTTAAAAGCGTATGGTGCAGCATTACGAACAATGGTTCAAGCGCAGAAGACATTTCGGGAGACCGTTCGAGAACTGTACGAGATGGATTGGCCAGATCGTGAACATTTGTGTGCTATTACACAAGTAATTTTATTACTCGTAGCTTTACGGTAAATCACAATGTAAAAAAGATGTTTCAAGTTTTAGCCTAAAATGTTTAAGTGATGTATATCGAATAGGTTAAGTTTACAAGTTTCGGATTATCTTCAAATACAACTGGTTTAAATCAAAATTTTTATTCATATAATGTTATGCAATTCTCCCACAGTTGTCCACCTTGATACTTCAATATTTTGTGATTAATCGACTGAATAAAGTAAAGGCAGAAAATATGTATCGTAGGAACTAGCAGAAGGATTGATGGCATGGACTGGTTTAGGTGATTTTGTTCATCTTCCGCTAAATTATGTGTAAATGTAGCTAAACGCATTTACTGATTATGTGATCGCAGGATAACTCAATAGAATTCCGGATGGCAAAAATCTCAGTTGACGATAACTTACAATCTTGCTATTGATCTCATTGTATTACAGTCATTGGATATTCAATGGGATGAATTCGAGAAAACTGTCAATGATCAAGTGATGGGTTCTGTAAATGCATATATGGCACAATTTTCGGACTTAAAGGCTAAGGTGGCAAAACGCGGAAGGAAACTTGTTGATTTCGACAGCGCGCGAAATAATTATGCAACCGTGAAAGCTAGTTCCAAAAAAGTTTGTTTTTCGTCTTGCAGAGGGTGATATACTGGATTGGTAGGATACATTCTGGCTTGTGCAGAAGATGGATCGCTGGTTATATCTGTAAATGAATATATATGATTAATTAGATAAGTAAGCAGTGAAGAATCCGTGAAAATACAAAGGACAGTGTAATGTGATGATGTTACGACGTCTTGGTCTTTGGTTGTTAAACATGTCACACTTTAAACAGTCTTCGACCTCTGAACTTATTTTTCTTTGACATTAGCTTAACCCTCGTTACTGTTTTCCAACGATAATGTATGGCTTATTATAGTGTGAATAATGTCTCTTACATTATTGTCATCGTTACACAAATCGATTACGTATTCTTATTTCCAGGGCGATGATGATCCAAAAGTGGTGAAAGCACTGGCAGATCTGCAACAAGCTGAAACCTTATATAGGGATTTGAATAGAGAACTTGTTGATACATTACCCGCTACGTATGACAGCCGAATAACATTTTTTGTCGATACACTTCAGACAATTTTCAATGTTGAAAGTACCAATCATACCGAATGTGGTAAGGTATGTTTTTCGAAAATAAAGGCTATTGAAAAAATTGTACAGTGGCATATGTTGTTTTATGGCTTCAGTTCATTATTATTTAGCAGTTCATTATTTATAATATGTCATTAGGAAATCTCTGTATGTTGTTTCACCCTGGTTGCAGCATTTTATGTGTCCCAGTGTTACCAAGGCATAAAGGGAAGGATAAAATAGCGCTGGGTATTTTATTGCTGGGATTGAACGAAGACTTTTATCTGTCAACGATTTTGCTCTATATTGTAATAACTTATTTCACTGTTTTTCAAATTAGCTGTTAATTTTTATTGCAGAATAACAAAACCCTTGTTACCTTACTGGATAATTTGGGAAACTCATTTGATTCTCTTCGTGTTCCGCGAAATGCATCGGATCATTCGGTAGCGCCTACCATAACTGAAGAGCAGACGATTCCAAGTGAAGATCCACCACAAAAATCGGGAACGCCAGTAAAAGAACCTCAGCAGACAGTTCCGCATGTCTCTTCTGAGGCGAACAGAGCTGACGCTGAGCATGACGAGGAAAATGCAAAAAAAGTGTATCCGGTAAATTAAAATTTATGGCTTGTAGTCACTATTATTAATTACCACTCAACAGAGGTCTGGCGATTTTTAGCTTACTACGCTGTGCTATATGTGATACCATTCGCTGAAAAGTTTCTGTTTTATTCGTAGTACCAGTGAAATGTGTGAGAAATATTTTTTGGCTGTAACAATAAGTATAGTGTATTTTTCTCTACATCTAAAAGTAGCTGGTGCGTTGGAGAAATCTTTTATTTATAATGTGGAATTAGACTTGAAGGCGAGTTTTTCCTGATTCATAATTACGCACAACTAGAGGAGGTAACTTTCTATAGAATGGAAGTGTTCTACTACTGTTCGAGTTCCTTTAGGGGGTAGTGCCGCAATTTTTCATTTCTCTATTTTTTATCTTAACTTCTGTGGGATTTAATCTCAATTCGAGCCCTTAACTCTCTATAAGTGTTATTTTTCTAGACTTTGACTAGCGCACCATCTGCTGCTGGCGATGGTGTTGGTGAAAAAGGTTCAAAATCCTCACTAAATCCATTTGATGATGATGATGATGATGATACAAAAAACCCGTTTGATGAAAGTGATGACGGGAAGAAACCTCATCCAGAGCCGCGTTCACCACAGAAAGGTGACGCTCGTCATGAAGCAAGTGCTGATCGGAAGGTATCGTTTGCAATGATGTATGCAACAAAACCATTGCTAAGTTGGCATTGGTGTGCAAATCGAAGGATTATATTTTTTATGATTGAACAAGGTTGGACCATAGTGTGAGAGGAAGAATTATGATCATAATAAAAAGCCAGACTGCCAATGCCGCTATGATTTTGGAAAGCTGGAGAATTAGTTACCGCGTAAAATCATGCATACTAAGTTGAGATTTTGCAGTATGGAAGGATTGATTTTTGAGGACAAAAGATTGGATTTTCCTCAGTTGAGTCGAAGAGATAAGCATCAACTGTGTCGTCACTTTATTTTATGCTGATTTTATTTCATTATTACTACAAACTTCGTCAAATCCTTCAGATTTTATACAAAGTTCGAGCTACACATCGTTATACCGCAGAAGACACCGATGAACTTACGTTTGATGCGGGTGAAGTAATAGCAGTGCTAGAAGCTCGTGAAGATGATCTTCTGGATGAGGGATGGTTGCTTGGTGTAAAGCAATCTGATGGAGTTCATGGTTTATTTCCTGCAAATTTCACGAAATCCTTATGAAATATTTTCATTTTGCAGATCTCGGATGCATGAACTATTTGGAGACTTAGTGATCATTCTCGTGTTCAAAACTTCGAAATACCAAAATTATGATTACTCGCCACTTAACTTCCAATACAGAGAGTCGAAAATTTTACCTGTTATTCCATTTTGTCTTTTATTTGAGTAACATGCAGGAGAGTTTCCACGGCGGTGGATAATGATGAGAAATCAAGAATGACGATAAGATAATATGGGATATTTTCAAATACAAATGAACTGTTAAAAGGTTTATAATTTTTCCGTTCTGAGTTTCCGAAGTTTTGTGACACTACAGTTAATCGCTGTAATTAGTGCAGCCCTCCTTTTCGATTTTAATATTGTCCATCATTTTGCTACGTTAAGCACTTCATTTCTGAAGAAAGCAAATTTTATATGTGCTTCAAACAATTACTTTCTTGCTCGTCATAACTTATCTTTCTACAACTTCCAGTCTTCCTATTTTTCCATTGTTTTACAGATTCGACATATTTGATTAATTTTGAATATCATGTAAACATTTGAATTTGATTTTTCCTCCAGTACTTCTAAAAATGTTAAATTTCGTATTTATAATCCTATATGATAAAACACCATGTGCTTTTTTCATTTTTAATTCATCCCACTTATTTACTTTATCTTTTAAACGTGTACAGTATTGTGATAGAATTAAACCATTTTATTACTGTAGCTTTATTGTTAGTATAGTGTGCCTTCATTTCCTTCCTTTTTGTTCCTTCTGGAGAGATTCAAAAAATTTCCTATAAATATTATGCTTTGAAATGCCTTTTTGATAACGGAAATGAATCGCAAATGAATATGTATTGCAGTGCACAGCAATATTTCGAATACAGGAAGTCATGAGATATCAGGCAGATGGGGTATTGAGTATAATAGATTACAGGCTTATAATTTTGCTACATTGTTATTTCTTACCATTCTCTCATAAGGAGAGTACTGAGCAGTTTTTCTTAATCAGTTTTGCAGGTGGATAATTTGCTTTTAATTTGCTGTATTAGCAACAGATGACGAATTGCTATGAAAAACACAATTTAATGTTCAATTTGATTTTGATTTTTTTTTGCAGCTTTAAATAGTAATCAAAAATGATTCATATAATTGAATGATGAAAATAATGAAAGGTGCTACTAACAAGAAAAAACAAAGAAATTTAATTTTCAATACTATTTTTCTTCCAATACTTTTCTTTTAATTTCCAAAATTATTGAAAAAATATTTATTGTTATCTTGAAATTAAAAAAAAAATTACACTGTTTTTACAATTGCTATAAAGTTAGAATATGACTGGCAGGTCGCGTTCTGAGTCTGATTTATTTATTTACTTTGACAGTCACTTAAGACATCTTGCATCATTAAAGGATGTGATAATATCTTTTAAAAAAAACTGTCAGTGAAAAAAAAACTGAAGAATACAAATTTTGATTTTTAAAGCTATTTTTCTTCCAATAGTCTTTTCATTTCAATTATTATTGCTATTATTATTATTTATTATTTTATTTATTTATTTAATTAAATTAATTAATTAACTAATTTATTATTTATTTATTAACTTTATTAATTTTTTTGATTTTATTTCACACGATGAATATGACATATCTTATTTCGTATTCCAATTACATCATAAAGCCAAATTTTCCAAGTAAACTTTACACAGATAAATGTAAATAATTTCACTAAAAAAAATTAATCATTGAGAATTGAAAAGAAGTGATATTGTAAACATAACGAAGCAATAAACAAATGATGTCTGTACGTTTACTAAATGCAAACATACACATCGGTTCAGTTGGTCAATCGATTGATTGATCAATTATTGATCGATCATACATTTATCGGAAAAAAAAATTGTTGAAATTGCCGATAACGTCATGCATATGTACAAATGACTGGAACAATATCAGTTTGAAAAGTTCGATAAAATGAATGACAGTAATAACATTGATAGAAAGTGTCCATTAACCGTCCCACTCTTCGGATCGTTCATTTTTTTTCCCTTCTCGTCCTCACCGACATCGTTGTTTGAACATATCCGGTTCTTTTATATTGTACAGGTGGTGTTGTCCTCTTTTTTTTTGCTGTCCCTCTCTCCCACCCTTTCCCTCTCTCTCTCTCTCTCTCTCCATTCAGTATAAAAGATTTGGCAAATAGTTTAAAGGGATTTATTTTTTTTTACGGTCAATCTAACAACAACAGCGTTGGAAGAAGTACTATTATTATCACTTTTATTCATTGTATGATAATGAATGATAAGACGAATCAACAACAAAGCCTAAAACCGATCGCATTTATATCGGTTGTTTTTAGTACTTTTTCTGTATGTTCGATTTTAATAATATTCCCGTTAATTATCAGTTATGTTCAAACATTAGAGTCATCTGTTCAGGTGGATCTCGACTTCTGTCGCGTACGTTTTCATCTATCTCTTATCTTTTTTCATTCAAAAAAAATCAATAAATAAAAATAAACTGTAATTTTTTAAAACAAAAATTTAGCATAACGATTATTAAGGTATTAGGTGAGAGAATTATTAGGAAAGGAAATTGAAATGGAAAAACTTTTTAAACTTTTTCAAAAAAAGCGATCGAAGAAGTGAACGATTGAAATTTGTAATTATTGATAAACTTTCGAATATGATTCTTCTCTTTATTTATTCATTTATTAAACTATAGGCTCGAGCTCGGGATATGTGGAAGGAAATTTTGGATATAGAAACTAACGGACGTTATGATTCTGCGAAACTGGCACGTATAGTAATGACACATCAACAGGTGAAACGCGATACTCTAGCGGATTTTTGGGAACGAAGATTACATGATCAGGAGCTTCGTGACGACCCATATCAAAAGTCGGAATCGGTTACGGAGAGCCACGCAACTGAATATTGTTGCACATGCTCACGAGGACCACCTGGACCAACGGGATTACCAGGTCGTGATGGTGCACCTGGAACAGACGGTGAAATTGGCCAACTTGGACCACCTGGACCACCTGCACCTTTCGAAGAGGAAATTCAAAGTCTATTTCCGCCACAGTGTCCATGCGATTCACCACCCGGTGAACCTGGCCCCAAGGGACCACCTGGACCTGACGGTCCACCAGGACCACCGGGCCAAGATGGCGAAGATGGAAGACTCGGTGATCAAGGACCCAGAGGTTTGCCAGGGCAACCAGGTCAAGTAGGACAACCTGGAAGAAGTGGACCGCCCGGAGAACCGGGATTGTATAGGACAGAAATTGGACCAACGGGTCGACCAGGCGCCCCAGGACGTCCTGGACCACCGGGACCTCCAGGACCACCGGGCACAAACGGCGAGGATGGTCCAATTGGTGCAGAGGGCCCACGTGGCCTTCCTGGGCAACCGGGACAACCAGGTTTAAGTGGACGAACAGGACCCGTTGGACCACCTGGAGAAGCTGGCACGTTTTTTAATTCATCAAACATTAATATTGCAACTTTTGATAGTTTTCAGATTTCAGCCCTATGATTGATTACCTGAAACAATTTTTTCAGCAAAATTTCTTCATTTTACTTAAATATTCACTTATTTCAGGTGCACCTGGAAGTTGTGACCACTGTCCACCAGCTCGTCTTGCTCCTGGCTACTAACCCGAATGAGAAAACAGGAACTTGTGTTAAATTTCACTCAAATTTTATTGAAAAGTTAAAAATAAAGCATATTTAATCGATTACGTCGTCACGTTGGTATTTTTCAAAAAAAAAAATGACCAGCAGTTTCAAAGTTTATGATTTTTTTTTGAAAATTTCTTTCCTCCTCGTTGTTCTATTAATTCTAGAAATTTATAAATTTAGAAATGCCTATAAAATAGTGATGTGATAATAATATAATGATATTGCTCTGCTCATAACTGACCATGTTGATGGGCAGAGTAGTGAATGACAATTAACAAAATCCGGATTTTCTTAAATAAAATATTAAATATAGCAATAATGCCTTGATCCATAGAGAGAGAGGGTGAAGAAGAGAGAGAGAGAGAGAGAGAGAGAGAGAGAGAGAGAGAGAGAGAGAGAGAGAGGAAAAGATGAAATGAAATGAAATGAAATGACTCGTCTATTCACTCGTCTTCCATTCAATTTTTGTTAAAGAATGAAAATGGCAGAAAAAAAAACCTCTGACAAATAACATCTTTTTTTTTCGCTAATTTCTTTTCCATTAGAAATTAAAATGAAACAAAAAATTCGATGAATGATTTTTTTGAAAAAATTAAAAACTTCATTTTCCACTTAATAAAATATTCCTTTTAGCTTTTTTTTTCAAAAAAAAGAAACAGATAAATTGTTTTTTTATTTGTGCGTGTTGCACATTTTCATCCAATGATCAATGAAAATGAAAATTTGTTGTGAAAAATTTTTATTGGAAATTTTCTTTTTCATAATATTTTTTGAAAAACATTTTCCAATTCGTATAAGTTTACAAAATTTTAAATTGGGAAAATTTTAATTAAATTTCATCAGTTGTTAATTTTGACAATCATCAGGAAATACATGAAGAAGTGTTATTTACACAATTAATTAATTAATTAATTACTTATTATTAGAGAGTGTTTAGTCGCTGAAGTGAAGGAGAAAGTATTTGTGCTTGCGCATTAGCGCTGAAAAGTGTAGTTATTGCGGTAGGAATATTATTTAAGGATCAGTTAAACATTTCAACTATGTTTACTTTTTTACTTCATTTTCTTTAAAATGCATATTCGAGAAAAAAAAACATTTAAAACACATTCAAAATTGGCAAGATCGAGAGCAATTACATAAAATTGAAATTCGTTTAATTTAAATTGAAGTATGCAGAGAACAGACAGGGAGGTTTTACACTAACTAATCAACGTGAATCTTCCATAGATCGGTGAGAGTAAATCCAGGTTTGAGTTCTTCGATTGCTACTCCGAGCTCTTCTGAAAAAACTGGCGGTCGAACTGTACCGCTAACAATACCATCAGAGAAATAGGCCTGCAAAATATGATTTTAATCATATCTGTTTAGACAAATTCATTTTGCGTGACAAAAATAGTTTCACCGATTTCACTGGGAAAGAAATCAAAATCTTACAGCATATGCATCGGATCGAAGAGGACGACTGTCAAGCTCAACGTCTTCGTCCACAAGCTTCATCACATCACCTATTGGTTGAGGAGTACCCTGGAAATTTTCGTACAACGTTGAAAATACGTAACGTTTACCCGTAACGTTATAATACATAACGTTTGAAAATACGTGACGTTTACCCGTCAAATTGGTATATGTGTAAAGAGAACTTAAAATCAAATAATTGCAAAAAAAAACAATAATGAAATAAATAAATCATGCCGGTCTTTCTCGAAAGTGTTGTACACCAAAAATAGGCTTTGTTACATAAGCTTTCTGAAGCGCACATATCGTCCGGTAAATATTTTTGAGTTTTTCTTCCGGATCAACACGAAAACCGAGAACGTATTCTCTGTTCTGTAAAATGCGATGTGATACTAAAGGTGATAGTAATATCTTAAAAATTGTCGGCACTCAAAACAATTCATAGTTAGGTGATTTGTATAGTTAACAAGTATGTGTAGTTATAGTTAGCTTTCATAGTTGTAAAACTGCATAGTGCACGTACGTGTATAGTTATAGTTAGCAAATCCTTGATAGAAGAAGTTAATATAAAGCCTAGATTACGCCTGAACTAAATTTGGTATTATTTGAAACTTAGAATAATACTGTGAGTAAACAATTTTTACAAACTCTTTTAGAAATGGACAACTTTTCCAACTTACAACGGCAGATGTTCCAACGACCAGAGCAGGACCGAAACGTGAATTACGTATGCGGCAGTCTTGTATTTGCAAATACGGTATACTTACATTGTACATTACATTCGTTGTTGCAAACCATACAATACGAATATTGGTAACTACCATAACACCAAGTGTTCCCTGAAATAATATTACTAAAACTTCACGTCAGAATAAACTGCTTTGGAAACTAATTACTCCGTTTAAACTTCAGGGAACAAACTTTATTTACATAATTTCTGATTAATTCCTTTTTAGGTCTTATCATAATTGAAAAATTATATTAGCGGTAAATTAAATTAAAAAAAGTACTCTACATAAAATAACAACAGTCTCATTTAACAGTACGACATAATGGATGTATAGATTACCTAGGTAATGATTACCTGATCATTGCCTAAGTTCCATACACCATCAAAACGATCACACTGTTGCTCCTGCGGTAAGATTCGAAGATGTTGCTCATCGTTTACTAGAGCACCACGCATTTTTAACTCTCGGTAAAGCTTTGAAGTCTCATACGCTCGATGAATAGATATTACTGTCGTAAAAAGCTTTGTCTAAAAAATGAACAATAAAGTTGTAAGGATGAAAAATAAAAAGAACGGATAACCAATCGTTGATCGTTGAAGTTCATCTTAATGTTGTAAAATATGATTGCGCTTAGCTGAAAGAGAAACCTGAGATGGATTGATACACGTGAAGATAAATTCGAATCTTGCATTCGCGTGATGAGCCAACAAATAAAGTGATTCACTCTGTCCACGAAGTCTTGATTTTACGACTCTTGTCGTCACTCCACTAATCGTATTATATCTGAAAAGATCAATCACTGAGAATATAATAATGTACTACTACTACTACTACTACTAACTTGTAACATCCTGGCAAAGCAAAATTCTATTCCCATCTTTTTTATTAAAGATTTAATAAGAAAAATTCTTGGCTAGTACCTACCGACCTTCATAAGAGAGAAACAGTAATTAATTGATAATTAATTGATAATTGATTAATTGATAACCCGACGCTTAAATTAATGCGTGGTATAGCAGTTGCATGCCATGTAAGTCGTAAATTTGTTATCCGAAGAACTCCCTTATCACCACAATTTCCCTTCGTATCTTCAACACCATCAATACGATCCACTAAATGTTCACCGGGAATTAGACGTAGCAATCTACAAATATCTGTAAGTTATATATCACAGTGATAAAGTAATTGATAAGCTTTCACTTACCACAAGTGATCAACATTAGCAATATCAGTCATAAATTTATTAGCAAAGCAAACACGTTACCGTGGATTCACATCGAAACGTATGTCACGATCTTGCCAAATGGTAATTGATGGTAACTTCAATTTTGAAGTCATCACGCTTGAATCGAATCCTGCATTAGAAGGCATCTATCTCGTCTGATACTTATCATAGAACGTCTGATATCACATTTTCATAGACGTGATAACGTAACGATGAGAGAACTTTTATCAAACTTAATAGAGAGCCACATAAATCACAGTTATCACTGATATATTCTTACACACTCTAACATTATCACACTCTCATGTAACTCTTTCTAAGGCACACTATCACATATCTTTTACGTCTAATCTTCGCAATCAGTTTAGTCTAGCCTTAACTTTTACAAACCTTACTTAGCTCAGTTTTGCAAGTTTCATTTACCTCAGTTATGATAAGTATCAACATTTCTAGAACAGTACAGATGGGTATAATTACATTTCGTAAATTTTTCACTTATTTATCAGTGAGTTATTTGTAATGCCTGAATATGTATGCTTCACCATGACAACCAACGTATGATTGTTAGGTTATAAGGCCAGGAAGAAAGAACTTAGTTAGCTTGATGAGTTTAATTTTTGAATGAAATTAAATGGAAATGTATTTAGTTTTGTTTTTTTAATTTTGAAATTTCACAATTATCCTCTCTCTCTCTCTCACACATCAGTCGCTCTTACTTGAATTACGTGATTTCAGATTGTGAAGATACCAGTTGCATGGATGATTGATACCACAAAAATTTTCATTAAAATTTATTTCGTTGAATCAGTGAAGTGCTTCAACAATAACTCTCACGTGGTCGTTGCGTGAATCGTCTCAATCATTATTTTTTCTTTCAAACAATAAGAGAAAATAACGTGTGCGCAAAAAGTAATATAAGAAGATACTTTTGATGTTTAAAATTTATAATTTTAAAATCGCTAATAGCACGACGGTATTGAAATACTTGAAATTATCGAAATTTACTTTTTTATCGATGTCTTCCATTTTAGAAGAAAGTGATAAATGTATTATTGCATTAATTAATTTGTATTTATTTGGTCAATTCGTGTTAATTGGTAAATTTGTTAATGTTTGATTTTAATTAAAAAAATATTTTAATTGGCAATGGATGACAGCAAGGAAATTGCAGGAAAATGGTAATAAAAAGTTTTTCCATTTTTTAAGTTCATCCCTTTTTCCATTCAAAAAAGGCTTTATTTTAATTTTAACAAATTTCTTATTAAAATCAAAATTCCAAATAGATTAATTGAACTATTCCTAATTTCGAATAGAATTGTAAAATACATTTTCAATTTTTTGACATTTGAGGTCAATTAACGGAATGCACATTTATAGTAGTTAAATTAATAATTTAGTTAAACATAATTAATAATGTACTGTCGGAACGTTTTTAAAATTATATTTTCAACAAAATGCTGGAAGAAAGCAAACAATAACTAATTTATTGAGTAATTCAAGAGCAATATTTCCTCCAAAAATTTGAGGAATTTTAAAAATTTTTCGTAAAAACTCAAAGAATTTTAGTCCATCGGAGAAATCTAAGTGATATTTCATTATCGCTAAAAATAAAAGTATTAATAGTAATTTACCTGATTAATTGTAATTGGGCATTTAATTGTAATTTGGTTTTTTGTATTTTTTTGATTAATTGTAATTTGGCATTTATTTAGTTAATCCAAACTTGCTGTATTAATTAGATAATTCAGACCTGTCGTACTGACAGCATTCAGCGAATGGCTACGGAAAGTGCGACACAATCGCTCATATTTTTAAATTGAACTTTCATCATTGATAGGTGCTGAGATTACGTGGTAATTTATTAATAGAAAAAAAAGAATGAATATTTTGTGAAATTCAAAAAATGACCACAGATAACTTTACATTCCCTATAGCACCTCTTATCATATTTTCAATAATTTTTGAAAATTTCACATTTAGGAACATTTTTCAACAAGAATGATTTTCTAAGAAAATTTCTTTTTTTAACAAAAAAGCATAAAATAAAAATTTTGCAAACAAAAAAAAGAGAATTAAATAAATTTTCAAAAAAAAAATTAACCTAACATTTATCTAATTTGCATTTCTGTGTTGAAATGAAAGATGTTGAGAAGTGTATTTAAGAAGAAGCGCAGATAAAAAATGAAATTTAACTTAAATTTTCTTTCATAAAAAAAATTAAAAATATAATTTAATTGAAAAAAAAAAGAAATTACACAACAAATAGTTCAATGAAAACAAAGAAGAATGAAATATTACAGAAATGAAAAACAAATTGCTCATTTTAATTTCACTCAATCTGTGTAAAATGGATATTTCGGTGCAAATTTAGTGTCACCGTAGTGTATCTGTTCGTGATCCTCTGATATGTCCACTTCACCAAAAAGTGATTTCCTGTAAAAATTGATACTTTTAAAATGAAATTACTATTTTAAGAAAAAAAACAAACAAAAAAAACAAATAAGTAAGTGAAATTAGACAATTTAAGAAAAAGATATATTTTAAAATAAAATTTTAAAATGAAAATTTTTTATATTTTAAAATGAAAATTACTATTTAAATAATCAATTAAAACATTGGGAGAACGGCAAAAAAATACTACAATGAAAATTAAATGAAATATGAGTTAATTAAACATGGAAATTACAAATTGCTATATTTCCTATTGTCAAAAGAAAAAAAAGGAAACGTTTGTTGGTAATCATCGGGAAAATTTTGAAAAAAAATGTTTTTTTTTTCAAATTTAATTCAACTTTTCTACTTAATAATTTAAAATCAAAATAAGTAAGTGTAATTAGACAATTTAAGAAAAATATTTTCAATTAAAATATTCAAACTCTTCGATTATTCGTCAAAAAAATATAAGAAATTGAAAAATTAATTAAAAGTTTTAAAAAAACAACTCTGAAAAAGATGTCTTTCTCAAATTTAATTTAACTTTTTCAATTTATCAAACATATCTGCAGCTTTTATTTTCCAGAGGTCTAAAATGAAATAGTAGTTTAAGAATTGTAGTAATTAACCTGTAATACGGATTTGGAAGTTTTGGATAAAGTTCACTGAGAATAGAACTTGGAATACGTACACGTTTCTTTGATAATAACATCATTTCCATATTTGGACTTAATTCATCACTTTCGTTTGTTTCAACTAACGTTTGACCATTTTCTCCTGTGATTGTCACCTGGTAAAAGAGGAAAAATAAACATTTTCCACATTTTTTTTCCTTCAAATTTTTATATATTTTTCAAAATTTGCATATTTAAAAAAAACATTCACATTTTCATACGTCTTAATATTAACCAGAAAGTATGAATTTATAAAAGTAACGAAAAAAAATGCTTAATAAAAATAATTTTCAAAATTATACGGCTAAGAGTAACTATAAACAAAGCTTTTTTAATTTTAAAAAATAATACAAAATTGTAATCAAAATTATTGTGTACAAAATTTTAGCATAAATGCGCCACAAATTAAAATTGATTAGTTTCCAGTTTAATTTGATAATTGAAAAAAGTTATCAAAACTAATTATTAAATTAAGTGTAACCTGTATTTTTACTTTATTATTTGGAAGTATTGGCGGTGATTCATTCATTCTAATATCACCATTTATTCTATTTTTTCCATCATTATTATCAGTATGATGATCATTCCCATCCCCATCCACATCGTCTTCGCCATCTTTCAAATTTCGTTGAATTAAATTAGTTAAACTAGGTATTGTACCTATTTGTATTGGAATTGCAGTTGCTATATTACCATCAACCTAAAATTTCACTCAGAAAAAAAAGATGCAATTCAGTGAGACTTTGAAGTGATAGAGCATTTCATCATTGGTTGGTTGTATTTTAATAATTCAAATTAAAGAATTGATTAATTAATTAATTAGCTTAATTTTAATTTTATGTAAGTATGAAAAAACAGAGCATTGTACGTGATCCATGAAAATTACTTTAGTTGATTTTCTGTTAACTTAAAAAAACTTTCCTGATTACTATTACTATTATTATACTATTATTACTATTATTATACTATTATTACTATTATTATTTTATTACTATTATTACTATTATTATTTTATTATTACTATAATTACTATAAGTTGCAATTATTATTACAAATTTAGATTTTATAAGTTAATGGAATGAGAAGTTATACGTCTAGCTCGATCATATAGGTATTTTGGATAATTTTACACCGCGATAATCGCGGGGGAATCGGAGGCACATCGATTAATTCGTTCGTCCATGAAAATGTTGAATGCGAGGCAATGTCACATTTTTCTTTCTTCACAATTAACCGATTGGCCTGTTTGATTTCCTCACTGCCAGCAAATGTTTTTGCCCTAAAACTTCAACAATTTACACATTTAAAATTTTAAATTTCCGAAATCATTTAGCAAATGAAAGTTTAAATTTACTTCTATCAATGCTTTCATTTCACTTTTTAATTAATTGCATAAATTCACATTAATTAAGTGCCTGCGTAGAGAAATTTCAACTATTAAATTCATAAATAATTTAAAATTTTCCATCATTTAATCCTCTATGTTAATTGAAATATTTCTTTCTCTAAAAAAAATTTTCAATCTTCAAGCAATAAACATAATATTAGTAATAATAGTAATAATAATAATCAGAAATACTATTTTGAAAAAGTTATTTCTTGCTTATCGATACCTAACTAGTGGTGTGGTTGGAATGAAAAAACTACTATTACGTATTTCATGAATATCGAAAAATGAAAGCAATTAATCCAACTGTTCATTTGTAATTGAAATAATTTTTCCCATTTAAAATTAGCGTTACTCAAATAAACGGTAAATATGAAATGAGCAAAATTGGAAATAAAAAAACAAGTGAAAATCGCACTATTAAATTGATGTCATTAAATGAATTAAAATTATTTATACTATTAAATTAAAGTTAAAATTTTTATACCATTAAATTAAAGGTTAAATCAATGCTATTGAACGAATTTAATAACTTTAATTTAACAACAAATATTTTTTAAAAAAAGTAAAACTTAAATTACCTGTAATCAACGTACTGCTTCATTCTTAATGTTAAACATCGAATTATTTTAGTACTATCATTGCTTATCGCAACATCCACTCGAATTTTCTCGCCAGGTGTAAAGCCAGTTCGATCCATCGACATCTTCACCGTCACAGAGCCTTGCTTATGACAGCAAAACTTCACCGATGAAATGCATTCTGTTTCACAGACTGGTTCCATTACCTATTTATTATTACTACTACTATTGTTTATTATCATTATTATTCTTAATTATTCTTATCTTTAATTATTAATTATGATTAATTACGAGTTCCATTACCTATTTATTATTATTACTACTATTGTTTATTATCATTATTATTCTTAATTATTTTTATCTTTAATTATTAATTATGATTAACAATTTATGGCTATTGTTATTGTTTATTAACAAATTATTATTAAACCTCAGGTTCCTGATTAATGTCCTCAATACCGATTACACTGAATGCTCGTTTCGATACAATGTCGACATCCCACGGACGTTCACAGATTGCTTTACACGTATATCGAATAAAACCATAATCTCCCTCAAATGACGTCGGTACTGTCTTTGGTAAAGTAAAAGAAAAGGGTATTTCATGCCTGCCATGTGGTAAGATTCGTTCCTAAAAAATTGAATAAAAATTAAGCAAAAGAGAACGAGAAGGAAGGTAAAAGAGACTTGTAGTGTCATCAATTCGTTTTTCCTTTCTTTGATTTTTAAATGTAATCAATTTCTTGTATTTTTTGAAATAAACACGTGAAACACGTGAAAATGCGAAAGATACCTGTTTATTATCAGAAGTGGTTTGAGTGTATTGATGAGTGTAACACGTATTAAATTGCTCGCAAAAATACGGTTCCGCTTGACTGCAATGCACACGTGATTTGCCTAAAGTGAAAATTTCCTCAAAATTAATACTTTCAGCAAAAGGTAAGAAAGACAAAAATTATGCGAATGAATTTTAGAAGTATAAAATATCGCAAAATTAGTTAAGATACCTATAAGATTAACAAATTCAATTTTAAATAATTAAAACTCTTTCTATCCGAAATATTATTCGTTCGTTCTTAATAAAAAAAAAATTTTGCTAAACGTGACTTTTGAAGTCACCGCAACTGGGACAATTATGCTTGAATAATTAATTAATTAATCAATTATTCTTGGCGCACACTTCTTCCCCCTCAGCTTATTTCAATAAAATTAAGAAAAAAAACTAAATTGGATATACCTGAGTGTTTTGTCCAATATGTTTTTGCTCGTCCTTTAAGTTCCAATAAAATTTCATTTACCTTTTTTGGTTCTTCACTTTCAATTACAACCTGTAAAATATCGTATTATTTAACAATTAGTCAAATATCTACTGCAAAATAATTTTCATTAAAAAGTAATTTTTAGAAAATTATCTTTCTTTTAATGATTTTAATTTTTTTATAAATAAATAATATTGAAGCTTTCAGCTAAAAATAATTTAAAATTTATAATTCCAAAGAACAACTGCTTTTGTATTGCGCAAATAATTTTTCAAAAAAAAAATCAAAGAAGAAGAGAAGGAAATATTTGCTGTAAATTAATTTATCTTTCATTTTCCTCTTTGTTTTTTTCTTTTTTAATTTTTAAAAAATAACTTAATTTATAGCAATGCTTCTTCTCCCATCTTTTTTTTCCATTTTAATTTTTTTTTCTTTTTTTTTTCTTTTCATTTTTAATTTTATAAAATATGTGCAAGAGAGTAATATTACAGATACATTTTTTTGAGTAAATTGTAGTATGCAACTAATTGCTATTCCATTTAAATTTAATTAATCTCATAATGCTGGTTTTATTAATATTAAATAAACTAATTAAATTTAAATTTTAAACGTTGAATATTATTCACTATTACCTTGCCGGATATTTCCTGTCCAGCAAAATAGACACTTTCAGCATTATCGAATTCAATGTCAAATTTTGCCAATTTAACCATCGTTTAATTCATCCTATAAATTAAAATTAACATTTTATTCTCTCACATTCATCGTGCAATCAATTTTTTAAAAACGTAATTTTTAAAAATTTTTATTAATGCAATAACTATTATTTATTATCAGTTTTTTTCTATCAAATATTGCAATTATTATTTGATAAAGTATTGTTTAAATGTTTTGAACAAATTATCTACCTAATGATTATCAATTAATGTTTGCGATTGTGACAATTATTATGAATTCTGATTATCAATTCTGATCGGTTAATTTTTTTAATCAATTTGCTCATTGATCAACAAAATAATTATTAGTCCATAAATATGAAACTATTAGTTTACGAACACAAAATGAGTTATATCAATCGGATATTCCTATTTTCAATTAATTCCTTAATTCCTCACAGCTTTGTTAATTCAGAAAACAAGCATAAAAGGGAAATCTTTCTTTGAGAAATTTGCATAAATCAAAAATACCTAAAAAAATATCTACTGAAGAATTTGAGAAGGGGAAAAAGAGAGAAAGAATGAAAGAAAAAGTAAAAACGTGAAAATATATGGTACACGTGTAAAATAAATAGCGTAAATTTACAATTCTCTTACAACATTCTCTTCATTATTTTTTTCAAATTCAAAAAAAAATACTTAAAACTACGTAATATTTCACGTTTATTTTGCTATTCTAAGCTTTTTCATTTTTCTGTTTTGAAAAGAAAAAAAACAAAAAGAAATAAATATTTTGTGCGAAAAAATGCAAACACAACAATAGGCTTTCGACAAAAAAAAGTCCCACTTAACGATAAATATTTGAAATGCCAATTTACGTACAATGGAAACTTATGCAGTTAAATAGGAAATGATAATCGAAATGAAATAATAAGAATGAAAAAAAAAATAATCAAATAATTCTATGGGCCTTCTTTCTTACAATTTCTAATAATAATGTGGAAAAGATAGAAAAAAAAATTTTTTTTTTTGAAATCCAACGTTCGTTATATGCAAAAACAAAAAGTTCATCACGTCATTTTTCGCCTCAGACTTATTCGTATCTAATTTTATCGGTTTTTTTTTCATTCAAATTGATGAAATTTAATTTTTCAATTTTAAATTGTTTATTTGGAAAGAGCAAAAAAAAGGAAGAAAAACATTTATTTTATAATTTTACTCAAATTTTCACTCATCTCTCACAACAATCGCCTAATTAACAAAAAATATTTGAAATGCTAATTTATATACAATAGAAATTGATGTGTTCTTTTCTAATGAATTTCAAAAGGATATGAGTTAAAATTAAAATTAGATAATTTAAAAAATTATATTAGACAACTTTAGAATCACTCCTCATATTGAATTCATCGTACTAGATTGATTAATTCTAGTTCAACTGATCAATTTCATTAATCGGTGGCTTACTACTAATAGCCTGCTTATTAATAAGTAATCAGTAATCTCATTAATTTGTTCTTTTTATTTTTCAAAAAAAACAACTGGAATAGTTTACGAAAAAATATATTTGAAAGATAAAACAAACGAGTAAAAGGAAATTAAATTTCGTAAAAAAATTTTTTGCAAATAAAAATTTGCGAGTGTAATGATAAACTTCCAAATGTTCGGCTTCCTTTTTTATCGAAAAAAGGAAACGAAAAATGCAAAAAAATTTCGTTCATTCCTATGGGGAGTAGTTAAAAATAAAAATTATAATTTAACCAAAAGCCTTTTTTGTTTTCAAAAAAAAAACAAATAAAACGAAAACGACAAAAAATTTTTTTCTTTTTAGCAAAATTTTTGCAAATTATTCGAAAGCTATCAGTGAAGAAAATAGCAATAAAAATGAATTTTAATTTACAAATTAACCTAAGTAGTCGTAAGTAGTCGTAACAGTTTTTGCCTAAAGGTATGTTGCAAACAGTCTAAATTTTATCGTTTGGAAAAAAATTAGCAGAATTTTGCATGGAAAATGAAGAAATGAAAAATTTTAAAGCAAAAAAAACAAACTAATTGCATGTTTATTTAAATCTTCACTTCACTTCTTAAAAAAAAATTTAAGAAAAAATTTAAATTTCAGAATTAAAAATTGCAAAAAAATTTTTTTTTTTTGCCGATCGAAATATTGACAGATTACTAAATTATCATTTAACCATTTAACAGGCAAAATGAAAAAGTTGTTGCATTTGAATGATAGGTGATAGCTCAGGTGATGACATATGATATTATGAAAAACACTTTTCAATTCGTCATTACTCAGGTTTTAGGTAACTTTTAACTTTATCAATTTATCAGCCAGTTATCACTAGCTAAACGGAGAAATGAATAAATGTAATTATTTATGCAAAGAAAAAGCAATTTGAAAGTTACTCTCTTGACAAAATTAAATTGAAGAGGAAAAATTTTGAAGTGAAGAAAAGAAAAACGTGCATATCACATATCTCTCTGATATATTGATTGATAAACTGATATTGTGTTTTTCTTTTTTTGTTTTCACTTTTATCAATGTGTATGATATTTCTATCAGTAAAAGTCGATTCACTCATTTTTTTCGTCACTTTGATTTCATTGTGTATTTTCGCTTTGAAAGCAATTTTTTTTGCTACTACTAAACCAATAACAACTGACAATGTGTTTTCCATTGATAATAACTGATAACGACTGATAATACATTTTGTATATAAGGATAAGGTGATGATTGTTTACAAGTCATTACACCAAAAAATATTGTGAGAAAAGCAAGGAATCGATTGATGGAATTAATTTCAAAGATTTGACTTAATTCGATGTTTAATTTCGAATTGAAAAAAAACACTTAAAATCTATAAAAAAAATAAATGTTAATAATATAAATAATACTCAGCAGGAACATGAAATTAAATTTTACTTTTAATTCCAGACCTATATACCTTCCCATGTGCACCTTAGCGCAATACATCATACTTAAGTAATAATCATAGGAAGCAAAGCATCACCATTGCAAAAACTTCTTAGGAATATTATTTTAGCAATTTTTCAGTCGAATTTTTGAGAATTTAAGATATTTTCGATTAAAAATTTAAAATTTTCGGATAACAACTTATCTTTTTATTCAAACAAATACTGCAACTTTATTAAATTTGACAGCAAATTATTAAAATTTTCTCCCAAAACATTTTTACAGTATGCAAATTATTAATTATAATACGGCCAACTGACCAACTAAAATTAATTTTCGTCTAACTGTAGAAAAGGAGACAAAATTTTTATAATGTAGTAATTTTTTGAAATAATTCAAAGTTCCAAGATTTAATTGTTTTTTAAAAAATTACTAACTTTAAAGAAAAGAAAAAAAAAACCACTG
This sequence comes from Litomosoides brasiliensis, assembly GCA_013365375.1. Classification (NCBI taxonomy): domain Eukaryota; kingdom Metazoa; phylum Nematoda; class Chromadorea; order Rhabditida; family Onchocercidae; genus Litomosoides; species Litomosoides brasiliensis. Next base: position 13,734 of record JABVXW010000280.1, on the reverse strand, counting down.
GAGAAAAATTTCATCATAACTATTTGGTCAATACTTTTTTTTGCAATGAATAATTACAGTTCGACCAAAAGAAAGAGAAAAAAGGAAAACGCATCTTGCAATTTTTTTTTTCAAAAAAAAAGTTAGCAAAAATTTTCTGAAATGATTGCAATGTAAAAACTGAAATTAAAATGTCAATTTTGAAATGTAACAGCGGAAATCTTTCGCTAGAAAAGGATGACAGTGAGATAGACTGATTGATACTATCAGTGATTAGCACTGATAAATAAGACTATCTTATTTTGGAAAAAACATTCCTCCACTTTCTTTTGTCAACTTTTTTTCCTACAAAACATTTCAGACATTTTTGATTGACCGAAGGACGATGAGGTAAAAAAGCAAAATAGCGCAAAATGTTCGAAAAAAAGAAAAAAAAAGATAAATGAAGAAATGGAAATTTTAAAAGAAAAGAGAAAAAAACGATGAAACTTGTCAGAATGTTAGTGAAAAAGCTATTCGATACATTTAAAAAAAGAAAAAAACAGTAAAATTATTGGCGGCATTGTCAAAACCATCATCCTTTTAGCTAATTAAACTAAATATTTCATATTTTTAGATTAGCTAACCGGCTGAAAAATTTTATTTAACTCATTCATTAAGCTTTTTAACAATGCTGCCAGTAGCACTACACTCGGTTTCTTTTAGCTTAAAATTTTTTTTGTAAAGTAAATTTAACTTTAAAATTATTGAAGGCATCGTCAAAACCATCATCCTTTTAGCTAATTAAAAAAAAACTTGAAATTAAAATTTTTTTTCTAGCTTTTTCACCTACATTTTGACAAGTTTTGTCGTTCTTCTCTTTTTTTTTAAAAAAAAATTTCTATTTCTTTATTAGTCCTTCTTTTTACAATAAATTTTTCATTCATAAATTATTTGACCGAAACTTAGCAAATAAAATATTTCCAATGATTTTATCATTTAACGTTCAATTTAATTGCGATAAGCTCAATTTGATATTACTGCAACGTTAATTAGATCACACCTGATAATAATTAATCACTGATAAAATTTTGGCAACGAGTAGGAGCGATCAAAAAAAAAATGGATCCAAACTTTTAAAAATTATCTGATTATACAAACTTAAGTTAAAGAGAATTGTTTGAATATTTAATACCTGGAATGGTAGAATTATTTTGCAAAAATATAGGAAGCAAATTTCATCGTCACAAAACCATACTATCAAAGTAGCACGAGTCAAATATCGTTAAAAGTATTTGATGCGAACAAAGGGAAAATTTATTATACGTTGTTAAATAGTAATAAAATCACAGAATATCTCCTTTCCTACGCCGCTTTCTTTTATTACATTTAAAATGAGCTTTAAAACATCGAGAACATTATTATCCTGTCATATCAATTCATTTTTCTAACCTTAAAAATATTCCAAATGTTTTTTTCAAGCAGTTAAAAATATGCAAAATAATTAACAACAAAAAATATCCGAAAATTAACAATTAATTTTATCCTAATTATTCTACAAGCACTCATCGAGGACCAAAAGAAATACCTAACCTTTTCATTTTTCTGTCCCTTCCTCTTTCTCTCTCCCTCTCTCTTCCTCTCTCCCTTGTTTTTGTTGTTATAAAAATTGGTTAATTGAATTTTTTCATCTTTAATAAGTAAGGAATTTATAAAGGAAAAAGATGTTGAACAAAAGATCGAAAGAAGAAGAAGGAGAAGAAGAGGAGTGGAAACCATAAATGCTTAAATTATTTAAAAATGTTATGATTGAGTAGACCCACTGGTTTAGCTTAAAGAATCCTAAAGGCACATTTTTACAGGCCCTTCTTCATCTATCACTCCACTTCACATTCTTTCTTTTTCAAGAAGAGGGAGGAGTTTAAAATTTTAGCCTTTAATTTTAACTTCCTATCTTTCACCGCTATTTAAATGACGATGTAACAAAGTTCAATGTTTAGCTTCTTCTCTCTTTCCTCTTTTTTGTTCGCCAGTATTTCAGGCGAAAGATAGTGGAAGGAGAAGAGGAGGGGAAGAGAAAGAAAGGAAGGAATGATATGATTGATATATTAATTTGGTCCGTAAGAAGGATGGCTAACAAATAAGCATAAACAACAATTACCATTCATTGTTGTTAAGAATACATGTCTTATTCCAATAATTATCATTTCGTCAATAAATGTTGACATTTTTCTATAAAGCAATAATCACGTAGTATGACGTAGTAAAAGTAAGAAACATTGTATGAATCACGTGTAATGTTACTAACTCTTCTAACTCAAAACATTTTGATTTGTTTACAAATGAGATTTTCCAAAATTCTCGACAAATGTTGTGTGTATGTGGGTGTGTGTGTGTGTGTGTGTGGGTGCATGTGGGTGTATATGAGTGTGTGAGTGTGTGTGTGGGTGCATGTGGGTGTATATGGGTGTGTGTGTGGGTGCATGTGGGTGTATGTGGGTGTATGTGAGTGTGTGTATATATAAGTAATATTTATCTATGGTAGTGTTATCATGATCCGTCATGAGAGAATATTATTTGCGGTGATGGGATGGATGGAAGAGAGATGAATGAAAGATAACATATGATGGATGATGTTACTGATAAAATTAAAAAAAGGAAAGGAAGAAAAGGAAGAGAGGGAGAGAGAGACAGAGGAAGGAGAGAGAGAGAGAGAAACGATGATAACACAAAGATACGACGGCGTTAATTTTTCGTTAAATATTGCATTAGTGAAATTTTCATTTAAAATTCAAATTTAGTATTTGATTATTTGATAGAGTGAAATGTAATTAAATCACTCGTAAATTAGTAAATTTTGTTTGTGTGAATTTTTTTTTCATAATTTTGTCTTTTTTACACCGCTATTTTCATTCATTCATTGACAGAAGTGATGCTTATTTCTCATTTTTCTATAAAAAAGAAGAGAAGAGAGAAAGATGGGAGCAAAGAGAGAGGATAAGAAAAAGAAAGAGGGAAAATAAGAGAGAGAGAAAAGAAAAAAATGACAATAAATTTCAATAGAATAAGTATTTTAAACTGAAACTGTGATTTCATTATCAAACGTTATCATTTATTTTGATTAAAAAAAACATCAATGATAAGAATTAATGAACTTAACTACTTAACTAATACGTAACAAATCTTCGTATTTTTAATTAAATATAAAAACTAACACCAATAACATGTACAATGAAGATTGTTGAAAAAATATTCGTTGCTGAGTAATTAAATTTAAATTAGAACTATCATTTTCTTAAAAAAAAAAGTTAGCTTAAGTTAGTGATAACTAAAACTAATTAATATCTAAAGTTTTTTTAGTGATAACTAATTAATATCTAAAATTTGGTGATTCTCTTTCTTTTTTGAAAAATGGAAAATTGGATTAGCGAAGAGAGATGGTTAATTATAAGTGAAGACAACCGCTGAGACGACCGACCATTTTACTTTTCTCTTCATTTTGCAACAAAGCGAAATGAAAGTTCGGAAGATGAAGTTTGGAAATGAGTTATGTTAAGATTGACAATGTGTAGCTGAGATGACGTCTTTAAAAAATCTTTGAATTTTTAAAAAAATGATTGAAATAAAGGTTGAGAAAGATTCGATTTGAAAAGAAGAATTGGTTCATAAAATTGGTCCATAATTGAAAAGATTTGAAAAGAAAAATTGGTTCATAATTTTTAGAAAATTTAAAATTAAAATCTAATAATTTGTATTCTGTGAAATTTTAACAAACGCTGCTCATTTTTCTGCGATAAATTGCTAATTAAAATTGATAAAGTCGATAAATGATGCTCTTTTTTTTCCAAATTAACAATATTTCTTGAATAGAATTAAATACTTTGCAAGTTTAGGGCGGAGAGAGAAAGAGAGAGAGAGAGAGAGAGAGAGAGAGAGAGAGAGGGGAAAAAAACCAAATTAACAATATTTCTTGAATAATTAATTAGACACTTTATCAAATTGAGGGTGGAGAAAGAGAGAGAGAGGGAAAGAAAACCAAATTAAATACTTTATCAAATCAAGGATAGAAGGAGAGAGGGAGAAAGAAAGAATGGCAATATAATATTCATAAAAATAAGCAAATTATCACTCGTCAATTTCAGTTCAGTAATTTATTTATTTTAGGAAAATAGATTAAAAGAAAAAGAGCGATAATTTTATTGCTTCAAACAGAATTAAAGGAATTAATTTGTTTTTCTGTTTTGTAAAAATATATTTCCAAAAGTAATTATTTGAAAATTTTCTTAAAGAAAAAAATAATCGCAATGAGTAATGGAAAAATCTTTTTTTTTCATTTTTAAATTTCAATAGAGAATGACAGAGTAAAATTATGTTGTCTTGCGGTTTCGCTATTTTTTTTTGCTTCCTCAACTTTTTGCTCATTGAAACAAAAGAGAAAGTGCACGTACGCTAACTGGCATGTTGTAAAAAAATTTCAAAATTTTTTCTTCAAAAAAAAAAATGAAAATTATTTTGAATATAAAGCTAACAAAAAAACAAAAAAATTAGTTCACTGTTTGTTGAATATATTTTGTGTAAGCCTATGATGCTAACTAACTATTGCACAATTATTTCATTCATTGCTACTTGCTACCTAAATTTTATAATTTCGGAAATTAACGTGATCATATCAATTAGTATCACTAACATTTTAATTTGCGTACTACAATTGTTGGAAGTTCAATTTAGGCCGTGTCCAAATCAGGCGTAGCAATTAAATTTAATATCATCATTAATATCATCAATTAAATATCATCATTGTATAGCAATTAAATTAAGCCTAAACAAATTTTGAAAAAAAAAGAATTAACGGCAACTTCATTTTATTTTACTAATGGGCATAAATTAGCTTTGAGGGATTTTTTTTTAATTCAATTGAGTAAATTTGCGCAGCTAAATGTTTCCAATTTATAGTAATTTTAGTTTAGTTAAATTGAAAACTTTCTTTTGCAGGTAAGTCAAACTTTATTTACAGTAAAATATTTTAGAACAAAAAGGACCAATCTTTGTAGTCTTCAAAGTTTGCAAATCATCTAAATATCATATAATCCATTTGTAATTTAAATTTTTGCAAGATTTCTGAAAACCAACTTCTATTAAAAATTTGCATAGTCGCACTGCATCAAAGAATTACAAATGCCTTTAGAAATAAAACTTTATCAGAAATCATTTTGAGACTTTCTTCTTATAAACAAATAATTCAGTAAATTAATTGAATAAAACTTATAGCTAATAGTTTTTCATTTAATCACTGAATTAATCATTTAATTTTAGCTGCAAAATTTCCCAAACAATTGCAATGAAACAAAAGTATCTCAGAATATATTGAAAGCATTAAAAATGAATTTAAAGAAAATCCAAAGTTATTTTTTTCCCAATGGAAAATCAAACATCATGAAATTTGCATGAAAGAGCGGCGGAAAAGAATTATGCCAAAAAATTATTAAATCAATAATATTGGAAGTAAAAAAAAAGAAAAAAATGAAATGAAATGAGCCGTTACTGAAAAATAATTCTTTTCCGATTCTTTTAGCAATGAAATTTTTTGTTGCTCAGTTAAAGAACAACTTTTGCAACACCAACAACAGCACTACTGCTACTACACGTACTACTACTACTACTACTACATTTACGACAACTATAAGGACAGAAGTAATAATAGTAATAAGTAGTAATAATAAATAATAATAATAATAATAATAATAATAACAATAATAATAATAATAATAACAATAATAATAATAATAATAATAACAATAATAATAATAATAATAATAATAATAATAATAATAATAATAATAATAATAATAATAAGTAGTGATAGTAAATAATAATAATAACAATAATAAATTATACGTGATAATGAAAAAAAGTCGCTACTACACGTACTACTACCACTACTACATTTACGACAACTATAACGACAGAAATAATAATAATAATAAATAATAACAATAATAAATTATACGTGATAATAAAAAAAAAAGTCGAGAAGAGTGGAATTTGAAGAAGTGAATTGAATTAAATTATTTCTGAGAGTTGAATATTTGATGCTAATATCATTTAAATTTTCCGCTTAGTCGTAACTAGTCGGCCATTAGAGAGTTAAAGTGAATTTCCATTTAAGTTACTTCAATCTTTTACGCTTGAAAGATGAAAAATGCTTCATTGAAATGTTAATTTTTATCGACAAAAAAAGGAAAAGAAACTCCTTCACTCTCTCATTCTCATAGCAAAGGAAGAGGAGATGGAACAGTTCCGAAGGAATGTTTAATTTTAATGGAAAGAAAATTTTCCATTCCTTCCTTCCTTCATTTGCTGCGAAATAGTTTCAATAACAATTGAAAAAAGTGATGAAATAGAATAGCTTTAATGAAAGGATGAAAAAATTAATTAAATTTTGTGATTTGTGTAAACAACAATTTTATCATTAATTCTCATTGAAGCAATGATTAATAAAATAATTATAAATACTTCTTATCGTACAACATTTAAATGTCGCATGCGTCGTCCGTCACCAAATCTCTGCCGCTGTTGACATTAAAAATCCCACATCAACTTATACCATCATATTTTCACTTTAATTAAATTTATTTATTCCATTGCTATCGACTTAATTCGAATTTTTTTTTTCTATCGCTAACATTTTTTTGCGTACATAATACTCTTTAGGCCGAAAAATATTTCAATTGTATCAAAATGTTACATTCAAATCTAATCCTATCATTTATCTTAAGAAAATACCAAAACAGGAAAAGAGCTACAAGGATTAATATTTATAAATCGTCTAGCTTTATGGATTTAAAATTTTAAAGTTTCATTAAACACGGATTTTTAGCTATCTTAATTTTAAAAATATCAACATTTAACAAGCAAAAATCAGCGTAAAGCATAAAAGAAACGGAAGTATACGAAAATAGGAATGAATCTATGATACTAAGAAATATCACACGTTTAATTGATCACGTAAATTGACATGAACTTTTAAGGAAAATATGAGACATTGCAATTGTCGAAACGTAGTACGTTAAAAATACAAAATAGTCAAATGAATAAACCGTACGTTTTAAGTAAACGGAGTGATCAAAGTATATCAAACACATTAATTCAAATAAGCTTGAAGTATTTCTCTCATTTCACAATATTGTAATTTGCATAGAAAAACAGGAAGAGGAAAGCATATTTAAAGGTAAATTACATGTTAATAAAAAAACACCTTAATGATAATGACAATGATAATGATAATGATAACAATAATAATAATAAACACCAATAACAGTAATAACAATAAGTAAATAACAAGTGATAACGTGGTGATAACGTTTTTGTAAATTGCAGTTCTGTACGATGGGAATTCAAATTATCAAGAAGGTGTAAACAAAGTCGAAGATTCCTTAGCAAAAATGAGAAATCAGTAATTTCTTGCAATTCTGACAATCGTTGGCAATCGTTGCAACATCCGTTTCATCAACAATATAAATGTTGAGAATTATATTTAAATTAATTAAAATGAAAAAAAAAAGTTGTCTACGTTGCAAATAAGCGGAAAATAAAGAAACCAATATGAACGTAATTGAACATAAGTGAACAATTATTAAATAAATTAGCAAAAATGAAAAAAAAAATAGAAATGATGAGAGGTGATAATTTCACAAGTCGCGTTCTCAGCAGTTGACACTTATTGTTTTTCTTATTTCACTTTCTTTTTTTTTGCTACATTTTTTAGTAGTTTAATTTAATAACTCTAACTCATATTAGAATTTAAAAATTGGTAGGAATTGGCTAACAGTTTTTCTTTGAAAAATTTATTTTACACATTTATAGCGATTAACATTGCAAAAATTCAATAATATTATCCGTAGATTTCAAGAATAAAAAAACTAATTTTAAAAAAATCACATATGCTTGAGCCATTTTTAGAGATTCCTAAATGAGCAACAGCTAGTCGATTGCTTTAATCTTCCTACTTCAGCAGCTAATTATGAACACAACAAACTTCCTCACATCACTTCCCTGCTCTCCTCTTTTTTCCGAGTTCCATTTCATCGTGCAAACATATCCGTCCACTAATATTAATCATTTATTCCTCACATAAAAAAAAATAAGTTCACATAAATTATTCCTCACATAAACTGCCATAAATTTTTTTACATGCAATTCATAATCGTAATGTGTTGCGAGACCTTCTAGTCCCAAACTAACCGTTACAAACGTTAAGCCTACGCTTCACGTGCTTTATCCAAAATACCATCTCTCAAAATAATTATTGTCTGACACCCCAAACACCACCTTAATTAAGGAGATTAAGGATTTACTATAGCGATTTCTCGATTTTTCTTTTCATTCATTTCGCTATTGATTCAGTGTTAAAGGTTAAAGGATGTTTAGCCTTAATTTTATCCCAAACATAACAGCAGGAAGAAAAAAACACCCTAAATATTTGACCAGTTGATAACGTATTTATAGTGGCTGCGGGTTATATAGTATGTCGTACAATTCAACAAACTTTCAATTTTTGCATTTCCGACTAACACAGTGATAGTGAAAAAAAATGCACCGATGATACAACTTGTTCAAACTGGTAGAAATTTAAAAAAAAATTATTTGTAAACCAACTGTCCAAAATGGCTACACTGACTACACCAATAAAAAGAATGGTCAGTGACGAATCAATTACACCGAGGCACTTGGTGCTTACATTTAGACCAGTTAATCATAAAAATTCATGGCAACCAATTTTGAAAAGTACATGACCGAAAATTGTTCAACTGAGGAATATTACAGCATAAATTTTCTAACAAAAAGTCATAGTAGAATAATAAATTGCCTTCCTTGTATAAATATACGGAAGCGGTAATATTTCGCAACCCTTCCACATTTTCCTAACAATAACCTCAGATCTAACTCGGTAGCTGCCACGAGTTTACACGAAATTCCTGAGAAACTGAGCAAATAAAGACAAAACAAAAGTTCAGCCGGTAAAGTTGGAAGAGGACCATTTCTACATAATATTAGTAAAAGTCATTGATCATCAACATAATGTGACTTAATTTTCCATATCACAACTTTCTGCGTCTCACCAGAACAGAGCCTCTAGATCCAAAAACATGACACGCTCACTATTCGTATAATTTAGGCAGTTCACTCGAAAAACGACTATAACTAGAAGATTCAAAGCCTATTTGAAATTTGGAATTGCAACTGCTTTCAAAAGATGTAAATTCCATGTTTTCGGATAAGAACAACAAGAAAAGAAAGATCACTGATGGAAAAAGCAAAACATAAACAACATGTCCTGAACACATTAATGATGACTTATAGAGGAATGCTCATGATATAAACCTTTCAAACGGAAATAATTATGATATTTACATGTAGATTCTTTATAAAAGTAAAATAATGAGGACCTTATTTCCAAAAGCACCTTAATTATTTTAACTAGATCACTATTTACGAGTCGCCGGTAGGATAATCCAGCTTATTTTTATGCGTTTTGGCAGTATGAAGAAAATGAGCGATTGTCTCGAATGCAGGAGCATCAATTGTTTCGAAATGTTCTGTTATACCATCCAGAAGCTGCAATTATTTTTAGCATTAAATATTAAAAAAATTCTACAAATAAAATTCTTGGGTTTTGAATGTTTTAAATTTCTGTTATAAGTCAACTGTGACAGTGCATGGAACAAACTGACCATCACCAGCAAAGCGCAGAAATGTTCAGAAAAACAAGATAAACCATCATGAACAAACTGTTTCAAGTACATTTAATCCGACTACTGAGCAAATTAGTACAAAAAATCATCAGCAGAAATAAATTCCAACCCTTACCCTTACCTTAGGAAAAAATTAACAAATTTCAATTATCTTGAGAATGCCGTTTCAGCTACATTATCTTCTGCATTGTGTACGAAAAAAATACTTCAAAAATAAAAAATTCATAGAACATTTCCTAATCGCTACCGATTCCCTATTGCCTTTATCATCACGCTCATCAAACGACATCTTACGAATCTAAGTAAACAATAATGAATTGAATGATAACAGCCAGTCGAGTTGAATTAGGACCTGCTGTTTTGTATTGGTGCTTGAACGATGGGGAAGATTGAAATATTTTTTGTAACGTCGTAAGGTGGTAGCCGAAAGAGCATGAAAAGGTACTTGCGAAGGCTGAAAAAGCAATTTTAGAAAAAATCTGCTCAGCCATCTTAAATCCACTTCCACTCCCTTCACCCATTATAATACCCTTATCATTTACACCATGGATAGAGAAGGAAGACTCCTACAACCTGCGCACTGCGAGTAGACTCCTACAATCCTATAGACTCCGAAAACACATTAAAATTTGAAATTAGCTGGCTCTATATACAGAATGACATTCAGATTCTTACACAATTATCAGTGTTGTTAGATTGTGCTTTACAGAGATAAAATGTGTCTTCCAGGAACATTTTGTGCTTTTTGCAATACAAATTCGATTAATGCTATGGATTCGGTACAGCTTCTTCCTTATTATCATCATTTTTACATATCTAGTATTGTTTTATATTACTTCCAAAAAAACTGCGGCAGTAAGCTATTACTTGGCAAGATTGGGTTTTAAGACTACGCTACAAAATATAGAAAGTTACACTTGAAGATGTTGGTCCTTCTCCTGATGGCGATGCATTTACTTCCTCATCCGGTTTCATAGTATGAAAATTCGTGCTCATAAATGGCCAAATTCCAGTTAATGCGCCAACCCTGTAATAAATCATAAATTCAACAAAATGCCTAATATTAAGACATGCATCAGCTGTTCCAATTAATTTCTTAAAAAGACTTATAAGCACACCCTGGAGCCTCATCATCGCTTGTTTCAGTATCACCACCATTTGCTCCTGGTCGTCCTTTCTGAAATTTGAAAAGCTTTGACTTGGACAAAAAAATTTTTATAATTCTCAATCATTTTGGACACAGATCTTTCCTACGAAGTTTTTTGCATCACATAAAATATTCAAATATAAACTTTTTTCTTCTTCTTTTTTTGCATTTCACGCGTAGCCATTAACTGCTCGTAATCCTTCATGTAACTCTGAAAAATCAGCATATTTGTGAGAGAATTTAGTATATGATAATAAAAAGATTGAAAAGTAAAAAACTAAATTCATAAGCAAGAAGCAACTCACTCTCGTCAGTGGATCATTTTTGAAAGCTTGAAATTCATCTTCTGTAACTTCTCCTACCAAGTATTTGGTGAGGTCCCTCGCTTCATACTTCTCATTAGGTTTTAACTTCGGTTCATTCATGATTACGCGATAATGAAACAGGCATATGTACCAGTGTCCTCTCTGCAAATCTCATTGTTTAGTCAAGAATCCTTTTAGGTCATCCAGAACAGATGCCCTTCAAGTCCTATTCATACTGCGGTATAGGAAAAATCTAAACATATGCGATACACCCTAAATGGACACCACTACCCTTCTAAACTACTTGCAATATGTCGTACTTCTTTTATGACTTTTTCTGCTTGTTTCTAAGCTTTCTTAATTTACAAAGTTTTGGATTGTTGTTTGGTGAAGTGTTTTTGTTGTTAGTATGTTTTTTATGTTTTAGCTGAGGATGCTGGTAGTGATGATAAATTGTTGTTGTTCAGGAGTTATATGGTCATTTTTTGGTTTTCGACAGCTGATTGCAATTTTTTTGTTTAATATCAAATGTGGATGTGTTACTTTTTATTTTTGATTGTTTAGTATTTCGGGTGGTGTCGGTAATTTTTCGCTTTTCAGAAGTTACCTTATTTTATTGTATCAACAAAAATTACATTTTTCAAAGAAAAAAGAATGTATTTTTTAACTCTTCAATAAAAATTTAGACAATTTACACAATATAGTAAAAGAAAAACTATAAAAAAATAAAGATAAATAACAATAACATAAGAAAAAACAATACTAAAAATACTTACTCCTTTATTATATGCAAATGGGAGATTTTTTTTCAATGCTTTCTGTCGTAATTTGTTGCCAAAATGAATACCGAACGCTGGACGACCACATGCCATGGCTTTTCTCCCAATCAGAGTTGCCAAACAACAACACGCTCTTGCTTCCAGAGCAGCCTGATCGAGCTCAGACCAATTATTGCCGCCTGCAGAATACTTCATATAAGATAAATTCAACTTGCTCGAATTGCGATCTAGAGGTGTAATAATACATCAGACACACATTTTACGTATTACAAAAATTTTACGTATTACAGTGTCTGCAGTTTAATCGTTTTCTTTTTTGTTAATCAACTTTTAATTATTATTAGCCAAAACACTAAACAAACAAAACAAAACAAACGAAGGAAAACAAGAAAATAAAAAAGACAGTGTTATCTCAATTCATAAAACTGCTATAATCATCTTTGCTCAATGGTTTCATCAAATATGTGAGAATTGGTGTCTCTAATGTTATCATAACATAACTATGTGGAGAAGATATCACCGTGAAATTTATTGTTTCAGAAAGCTTAAAAAGCCTTTCAATCTTTTCCGTGTGGCTTGAGATGGATTAACGTTAATAAGCTTCCGCTGTTTCTATCTTTATTTTTGCCAATTTAAAGACAGAAACAAAAATATGCAAAATTCCTCGCTTATTCAATAGAACAGTCTTTCTGCATTTTATGAAAATCCAGAAAAAGCAATAAGGTCTAATCATTACCTGATTTGATAAAAGCAAAGGACCTGATGATTACCTGATGATTCAGAACTATCACTAGATGTTTCCTCCACTTCCTCTGCAGCATCTGATTCATCATCATGTAACTGCTGCTGTGGCATCTCGGCGCTTGGAAGTTCGGGTCTATTTATACTACTCGTTCCTACCTCACCTGAAATCTTTCTTCAAAGTGACTTCCAAGGGTATGTCCTGACAGAGTGAAAACCCTACAAGTGTCTGAAAACAATCCTTGCTTTCTTTACCCGTGTATTCTTGACAGTTGGATTTGGATAGTACGTCAGTGGGAACAAGAAACCATAAAACATCACAGCGAGTAGATTGAACATAATAACGATTAAAAGCCGACTAGCTTCAGCGAATTAATTTCACGTTAAACAAGCATCGAATACATCAATCTTTTCTTAATTAAACTGACCTGGTACATTTCCAGAAGCAGTAATTAGATCTGCAGCAGTTGATGATATACCTGATGTTCCTGGTTGCGACCTATATTTCTGTTTTTGCTGTTTTTTTAATGGTTGCTCCTCGAGCTGTTGAATGTCTTGCTGTTCTTCTTCTTGTCTTAACTGTTGCTCTTGCTGTAATTTTAACTGTCCTGCTTGCATCAGTAACTCCAATCGTTTTTCCTCTTCTTCAATTTGACGTTGCTTTTTTTCAAACTCTTCTCGAACACGTTTCTTGTAAGGATAAGTCATTAAGTTATTTGTGCTATTAGTAACAGCAGAAGTATCACTATTGGTAGTAGTAATAATAGCAGTAACTACAGGAGTGACGCTGATCGATGCTTTTACTGATGCAGAAAGTTTTGATTCCAACATTGGGCAAGACATCCTTATCTACTTTTTATTCCGCCAAAGAACTTTCCTAAAACAAAATCTCGATCACTGAATCACATAAATGAAACTATATATCGTTTTGCCGTTCCTTCTCTCTCTCTCTACATATATATATATATATATATATATATATATATATATATATATATATATATATATATATATATATATATATATATATATATATATATATATATATATAT